>PVKB01006581.1:0-19527 GCA_004027205.1 Ctenodactylus gundi
CCCCCCCCCCTCCCCCTCTTTCCCTTTATCTTTTGTTTAAAGTTCCATGAGATGGTTGTGGTCTGGGTCTCTCATATCAGAGAGACCATCTGATGTTTCACCTTCTGCTTCCGACTCACTTCACTAAGCATGATATTCTCAGGTTTCTTCCATTTGCCTGTGAAAACCTCCACGCTGTTGGACCTTACAGATGCGTAGTATTCCATTGTGTGTAAGTACCACAGTTTGTGTATCCACTGGTCTGTTGATGGGTATTTTGGTGACTTCCATATTCTAGCTATTGTTCGTTGTGCTGCTATGAACATGGGTATACATGTATCTCTGTTGTATGTTGTTTTGGCCTCTTCTGGATATATTCCCAGGAGGGGTTTCGCCGGATCAAAGGGGATATTTATTCCTAGTCTTTTGAGAGCTCTCCATACTGCTTTCCAGAGTGGTCGAACGAATTTACACTCCAACCAGCAGTGCAGGAGGGTTCCTTTCTCCCCACAGCCTCGCCAGCATTGATTGCTATTTGATGTGTTGATATAAGCCATTCTCTCTGGAGTGAAATGGTATCTTAGCGTTGTTTTGATTTGCATTTCTCTTATGGCTAGAGATGTTGAGCATCTTCTCATGTATCTATTGGCCCTTTGTACTTCTTGGTGAGTGAACTGCCTCTTCATTTCATTTGCCCATTTTTCAATAGAGTCCTTTATTTTGATGGGCTTAATTTTCTTTAGCTCCCTGTGTATTCTAGTTATGAATTTCTTATCTGAGGTGTTGGTGGTGAATATTTTTTCTCAGTCTGTTGATTCTTTATTTACAATGTTGACAGTTTCCTTTGCTGTGCAGAAACTTTTTAATTTGACAAGATCCCAGTTGTTGATAGTGGGGGTAATTTCTTTTGCTCTTGGTGTCTTGCCAAGAAAATCTTTGCCTACCCCTATGTCTTTTAGAAATTTGCCTACTTTGTCTTCCAGAAGGTTTAGTGTTTCATTTTTAATGTTCAGGTCTTTAATCCATTTTGATTTGATTTTGGTGCATGGTGATAGGTGTGTGACTAGATTCATTCCTCTGGATGTGGATGTCCAGTTTTCCCAGCACCATTTGTTGAAAAGGCTGTCCTTTTTCCATTGTATGGATTTGGCCCCTTTGTCAAAAATTAGGTAGTTGAGGGTATTTGGGTTTGTTTCTGCATCCTTGATTCTGTTCCACTGGTCCGTCTGTCTATTTTTATGCCAGTACCAAATTGTTTTTACCACTATGGCTTTATAGTATAGCCTGATGTCTGGGATTGTAATGCTTTGGTCTTGTTGCTTAGGATTGCTTTGGCTATTCGTGGTCTCTTTTGGTTCCATATGAATTTAAGAATTGTTGTTTCAAGTTCTTTGAAGAAACTTGTAGGTATTTTGATAGGAATTGCATTGAATCTATATATCAGTTTTGGTAGTATAGCCATTTTGACTGTATTTATTTTGCCTATCCAAGAGCAGGGAATGCCTTTCCATTTTCTGATGTCTCCTATGACTTCTTTCTTCAATGTATTGTAGTTTTCTTTATATAGGTCCTTCACATCCTTGGTTAGGAATACTCCTAAGTATTTAATTTTTTGCTGAGCTATTGAGAATGGAATTGTTTTTCTGAGTTCTTGCTCAATAAGTTCATTGTTAGTGTATAGAAATGCTATTGATTTTTTAGTGTTAATTTTGTATTCTGAGACTTGGCTAAATATTTTTTATTATTTCTAGGAGTTTCATAGTGGAGTTTTTTGGGTCTTTCATATAGACAATCATATCATTTGCAAATGAGGAAAGTTTGACCTCCTCCTTTCCAATGCAGATCCCCTTTATTTGATTTTCTTGTCTGATTGCTATGGCAAGTGTTTCAAGGACTATGTTGAATAAAAGTGGTGAGAGTGGGCAGCCTTGTCTTCTTCCTGATTTGAGAAGGAATGATTTCAATTTTTCTCCATTTACTACAATATTTGCAGTAGGCTTGGCATATATGGCTTCAATGAGTTTTAGTTAGGGCCCTTCTATACCTATTTTCCTCAGAGTTTTTATCATGTAGGGGTGCTGGATTTTGTCAAAGGCTTTTTCTGCATCAATAGAGATGATCATGTGGTTTTTGTTTTTGCTTTTGTTGATAAGGTGTATTATATTGATTGATTTATGTATGTTGAACCAGCCTTGCGTCTCAGGGATGCAGCCCACTTGATCATGGTGTATGATCTTTCTGATTACTTGTTGGATTCTGTTTGCCAGAATCTTATTGAGGATTTTTGCATCTATATTCATTAAGGATATTGGTCTATAGTTTTCCTTCCTGGTTAAGTCTTTGTCTGGTTTTGGGATAAGTGTGATGCTAACCTCGAAGAATGAGTTTGGTAGCATTCCTTCACTTTCCACCTTATGGAATAGTTTGAGGAGGATTGGTGTTAGTTCTTCTCTAAAGTACTGAAAAAATTCTGCTGTGAGTCCATCTGGGCCTGGACTTTTATTTGTAGGTAGAGCTTTTATTACTGCTTCAATTTCTGTGTGCGTGATGGGGTTATTCAAGATTTTTATATCTTCCTCATTTAATTTTGGTACTTTATATGCATCTAGGAAGTCGTCCATTACTTCCCAGTTCTCAAATTTGTTGGAATATAGGTGTTCAAAGTAATTTCTTATAATATTCTGAATTTCTGCCGGATCTGTTGTAATTTCACCCTTTTCATTTCTAAGTGCGGCAATCTGTGCCTTTTCTTTCCTTTTCTTGATGAGATTAGCAAGAGGTTTGTCAATTTTATTAATTCTTTCAAAGAACCAGCTTTTTGACTCATTAATCTTTTTTATTGTCTTTTTAATTTCAATCTCATTTATTTCAGATCTGATCTTTATAATTTCTTCTCTTCTACTGCCTTTTGGCTTAAGTTGTTCTTGTTTCTCTAGTACCATAAGGTGCCTCATTAGCGAATTTATTTGTGATTGTGCTGTTCTTTTGATATGTGCATTTATGGCTATGACTTTTCCTCTCAAGACTGCTTTCATTGTATCCCACAGATTTTGATATGATGTACTTCCATCATCATTTAACTCTATGAAGTGTTTGATTTCTTCTCTGATTTCTTCCGTAACCCATTGTTTGGTCAATAGTAAGTTGTTAAGTCTCCATGTGTTTGTATATTTTCTTCTGTTTCTATTGTTGTTGAGTTCCAGTCTTATTCCATTATGGTCTGAGAGTATGCAGGGTATTATTTCTATCCCTTTGTATTTGTTTAAGGATGACTTGTGTCCTAGGACGTGATCTATTTTAGAAAATGTTCCGTGTGCTGCTGAGAAGAACGTATAGTCAGTTGATGTTGGATGGAAAACTCTGTAAAGGTTTGTCATGTCCAGGTTTTCTATAGTGTCTTTCAACAGTTGTATATCTTTGTTGGTTTTTTTGTCTGGTTGATCTATTTGTGACAGTGGGGTATTAAAGTCCCCTACTATAATTGTGTTGGGGCCTATGTGTCCTTTCAGATCTAGTAGTTTTTAGTTTACATAATTGGGTGCTTTAGAGTTTGGGGCATATAAATTGATAATTATGATTTCTTCCTGTTCTAATGTTACCTTCACCAGTATGTAGTATCTATCTTTGTCTCTCTTTACCTGTTTTCTTTTGAAGTCTGATGAGTCTGAGATTAATATAGCTACCCCTGCTTGTTTTTTGGGACCTGTTGCATGAAATATTGAATTCCAACCTTTTATTTTTCAGTCTATGACTTTCCTTGTGGGTGAAGTGTGTCTCTTGTAGGCAGCATATTGTGGGTACAGTCAGCCAGTCTGTCTGTGTCTTTTGATGGGTGAGTTGAGGCCGTTCACATTCAGAGTAATTCTTGAGGTATGTTTGGTGTGTCCTGCCGTAGTTGCAGTTTTTCCATGTTGTTCACTAGCTTTACTTTTTTCTCAGCTCATTCTCCTCCAGCTTTTCTCTTTTTTTCTCTGGGGGCTCTTGTGTTGTTGTTTTTTTCTTAAGCAGTCCAAGTCTACTTTGAAAATTCTCTGTAGTGATGGCTTAGTGGCTGCAAGTTTCTTTAAGCTTTCTATATCATGTAGCATTTTAATTTCTCCCTCTAGTTTAAAAGGTAGTTTTGCTGGATATAGTAGTCTTGGTTGGAATTTGTGTTCTTTTAGTGTTTAAATGATATTGCTCCATGATCTCCTAGCTTTTAGCTTCTGGGTTGAGAAATCTGCAGTTATCCTGATGGGCTTACCATTATAGGTCACCTTCTGCTTTTCTCTTACTGCTTTAAGTATTCTCTCTTTGTGTTGGGCTTCTAGTACTTTAATTATGATGTGTCGTGATGAGGTTCTTTTCTGATTCACATTGTTTGGTGTTCTGTATGCCTGCAGAAGATCAGTGTTCATTTCTCTTCTTAAGTGTGGGAAATTTTCTTCCATAATTTCCTTAAATATGACCTTTAATCCTTTTGTTTCATCTTCAGTCTTCTCTTGGACTCCCATAATTCTCAGATTGTTTCTCTTTGAATCATCTATCAGACGTTGTAATGATACGCCTTCTTCTTTTTTTGCTCTGCTTTCTTTATGGTCTTTCCATTCCTGCTCTGCCATTTTGTCTTCTAAATCTGATAATCTATTTTGAAATTGTTCGATATCGTTGCTTATTGTGACCTGTGTGTGTTTTGCGTCCTGTAATTCTGCATTTATTTTTCTTATGTCTCTATTGTGTTCTTCTCCCACATCTTGCATTGCCTTCACTCTCCTCCAGTTCATTTCTTCTTTGATCTCCTGTACTTGCCTCTCATAGCTTAGCTAGGTCTTGGCGTAGCTCTTGTTCTAAGATTCTAATGTGCTGTATCATTTCCTGCCTTATTTCCTGTTTTATTTCCTGTTTTAGTTCCTTCTTTAATTCCTGCATTAATTCCTGCTTTAACTCGTTGTATTTCTGGGCCCAGAATTTACCTTCATTTGTGCCATTTTTGTCTTTAGCTTCTGTATTTTCGGGATTCCTGGTATGCTCCTCTGGAGTGTCAATATTTTTTGAAGGAGATTTATTTCCTCGTTTCCTCATGGTTCTGCTGTCTCTGGTGGTTTCTGATTATCACTTGCTTCCTCTATGTGGCTCTCCCCAGGAGGGCTCTGTTGGGTGCTGGGAGAGTCCAGCCTCTGCGTTGACTCCCACGGCAAGGGGCAGTGGAGATACGAACTCAAGCCCCGCTGCTCTACTCCCGCGCGGCTCTGTCCTTCATTATCCAGGCCCTGGAACTGCCTCAAGGTCTCCTGGTACTCAGGACGCCTGTGTACTCTTCTGGTCTGCTCCTGTGAAGCTCCTTCTGGCTTCCGGCACTCACCGCCTCTTCCACTGGGCTCCAAGGCACGAGGAGCAGCTGCGAGCCCCACCAGTGGCTCTTAAGCAGTTTCCTCTGGCCACTGGCACTCGCTGCCACCTCTGCGGGGCTCCAAGTCCCGGGAAGCAGCCGTGCGCCCTACCTGTCCAGATCCAAGCAGCTTCCTGCAGCTTCCTGCAGCTGCCGGCCAGCCCCGCCTCTCCGGCGAGACCTCTAGGTGCGTGGAGCAGCCGCGCGCTTCACCTGCGCTCTTAGGTGGGTCCTCCTGCCGGTGGAGAACGAGCGAGCACCGTACTGGACCAAATCCAAGCAGCTTCCTGCAGCCGCTGGACAGCCCCACCTCTCCTGCGAGATTGTCCTGATTTCTTAAAGGGCCTGGTTCTAATGACTTCCACCCCAGGAGCCACAGCAAGGACATAGTCCATTGTCTTATTTTTTCTCCCCTCTTGTCTGATCAACTCTCCTCCTCCTTCCTACTTCACTTCCAAGGTCAGAGCTTCCCTGTGGCTGTTCCGTGATGGAATTAGGGATCTCCTTCAACCTCCACACTCAACAGGTAGGTAAGCCTAAGGCCTTGTCAAAGGGGCACTGCAGTGAGGCATGAATTCACATAATTGGGTGAACAAACACAGAAATTTTTTTTTAAATTTAATTCCCTGGGGGTTCATATTGGGGCCAGTGTTTGCCGAACACTTACTGTGCACTAAGTATTTTGTCTGGTGCTGTCACTTAGAAACTCCTCATTCTCTCCTGAGGTATAGTTCATTTCCTTTGCATTCCAGATGAGGATTGAGACTTACTTAACTAATGTAATAGAGCTACGTAAGCAAAGGAGAGAGTTGAGCTCTGCTGCTCTGCTTGGTGCCCAGAACTCATCTTCATTTCATTTTACTGCCTCTTTGCAAAATGACCTCACTGGAAATGTAGCAAGTAACCATATTGGTCAGTCTGCATGGTTTTAACAAAGTACCACAGGCTGAGTGGCTTGTAAGCAAGAGACATTTATTTCTCATAGTTGGGAGCCTAATCAAGCACTGATGGTTTTAGTGTTGGGTGAGGGCCTGCTTCTTTGTTTATGCATGGACCATGTGGTCGCCCTGTGGTGGGAGGAGTGGGCGAACTCTGGTGTTCTTCTCGTAAGGGTGCTAAAATCCCATTAATGAAGGTCCTACTCTCATCACCTTCCAGATACTATCACCTTCCTTATACTATCATATTGGGGAGTAAGATTTTAACACATGGGTTTTAGGAGAATGCAAGTATTCCATCTCTATCGTGTTTCTAGGTTTTAGGCAAGGAGAAACAATTTTCTTTTTCCCTTTGTGAGAGTTTGTAGGGGAATGTGGTGGTCTGCTGGAGGAAAGAACCTTTGCAACAGAACCTGACAAGGCAGATATTTGTGGATCAGGTTAGGAAGTGGTGGCTGGTACATGCCTTTTCCCTCTGTGCATGTGTGGTAGGCAATGCTTCTAGCAGGAATGTTCATCTCTCTGATTTCCACACAGCTACTGCTTCACTTCTATTGCTTACTGTCCAAATCTCATCTCTTACACTCTATTTCCAGCTTGGCTTTTTTCTTTAATGGCAGTTTTCACTACCTGATATCAAAGTATCATGATTTATTCACCTATTTGCCACTCTCCTCTTCATGTATCTAAGCCCCACATAATAGTAAGGAACCTGACCTGTTTTATGCATGTCTGGGTCTTACCTTGAGTAGTGGAGAGACTCAGTGAGTGCTGGTGGCATGGAATAGCTGCAGCTTTTGGCTCTGGAAGCTGTGCCATTTTACTAGTTGTACTCAGGAGACCCTGGTAAGGCTGTGCTCTCTTCTCAGTTCTTTGAGAAGGCCAAGATAGAGAACTTTAGCTCCTGGAAGTGAGCAGCTATACCTGGGGCCCCAGAGTTTTATTACCACATTGCCTGTGCCTGGCTCACGGCCTTGCTCTGGTCCTTGGCATCTCCATCTGTCTATAGTAGGTGGGACCACCAGCCATGCTTTGAGTTCACCAGCTGCAAAGGGCTCACAGGTCCCTGGAGAGGTCTCAGTTTTCATTCAAGGAGTTCTCCTCTTTCCTGGTGGGGATTGATTTGTTCCAGGAGCTCTCTAAAAGCAAGCATTAAGTGACCAGCCTGTAATTTTGCCATCATTTTTAGGTTCTTGACAGATGACACTGTTTGTCCTTTCTCAGGGGACCTTGCTTGTCTCATAGGAGCTTTCTTTATCATAGTGACAGTATGTGCCAAGAGGAAAGTGGCCCATTTTGAGGAATCTTAGTGGAATCAGCTCTTTCTCAATCTGAGATTTTTTACCTTAAGAGTACAAGGTTGATGTGGCTGAAAGAGATCTGAAG
Organism: Ctenodactylus gundi; assembly: GCA_004027205.1. Lineage (NCBI taxonomy): Eukaryota > Metazoa > Chordata > Mammalia > Rodentia > Ctenodactylidae > Ctenodactylus > Ctenodactylus gundi. The sequence continues at coordinate 7,672 of PVKB01006581.1, forward strand.
AGCAAGGCCCAAGTTATAATCATCCACTTACTGACTGCATGATAATTGGACAAGTCATTTAACCTCTCTGGGTCTGAATTTCCTTGTCTATAAATAAAAGGGAAGTAATAATTTCATTTTTTTTCCTGCCTCCCAAGGGATTTATTATATAATTCACCCATGTGTTGTTTCTTCATTCCTTCACTGAATATTTATTCTCTATTTGCTCAGTATGTATTTGTTGCATAAGGAGAGGTGGAAGGAGGCCATTAAGGTAGAAGGGGTAGAAGAAGCTGTGAACGTGGCAAGTGCTCTTGGCTGTAGTTTGTGTGACCTGGGCAAGATAAGATGAGAGGTGAAGATGTGAACAGACTGGAAACATTTGTGTATAGGAGGAGAGGCTCTTTATGAGTAGTGGAAAGTGTTGCTGAAGGTTTCTGTGAAGAACCAGGCAGTAATTATGAATAATAAAGTGAAAGCCCCTAACTCAGGGGCTCTTACAGGCTCTTTTATTGAGGCCTCATGTTTGCTTTTTACTTCAGCTGTCATCTGTAAGGCTGAGGTTGAGCTGCCTGCACTCTTAGTCTCTGTACCTTTCCTTTGCTGACTAGAGTAACTTTTAGAATCCATGAGATGGGTGACTATGGGAGACATCTGGCTTTTTGGTCTATCTTCTGATCACTTAGGAGACTATCGTATTGCCTTTGAAGCATTTCTTAAGAGCCTAAGAATGAACAGTTTTGGAGCTTCTTTCTGTATCTCTCTGAGGAGAGGGATCACCCAGTCTTATCAAGGACACAGTGTGTGCTGGACATTTGCCATGGCTTTGCAAACATCATCTATTTAATCCGTGTAGACATTGTGTCAAGTATGGCTCACTCCCATTTTAGATGAGGAAACTGACATGGACTCACTCAACCTAGTTACTGAGTCTCACTTTACATAGCATGAAATGAGGTTTAATACCACCATTCCAGCCGTAAGGATGTGGTAAGATTCAAATATTATGGATATGAGAACACTTCATAAATGGAAAAGTTGGTGTGCCTTGGCAGGGGATCACTAGTAGTATTACTCACTGGCCAAATTCTGAGCTCTGTTAGTTGCTTAGACCACTCTGCCTGGATTGGTAGAAGATTCAGATCTTTAGTTCCTCCTCTGTACCCATTTTCTTCTAACTAGACCCAGATTCAGTGGCTTTGCTCATTACTTTTCTGTTAAATCTCCAAAGTGGAGGTGCTTTTCATTTTTAGAAAATTAACCTTAATGTACAAAAGACATTCAGTCCAGCTTACTTTTTGCCATCTTGGTGAAAATAATAATAAATCATAGAATTTTAATCCTGTAAGCGATCTTCTCATCCTTATTGAAATTTGAGAAAGCAGAAGTCTAGGGAAAGGAGGTGATTTGTCTCAGAGTTTCCAAAATCATTGAGCAGTACAGCCAGGTTAGAACCTTGGGACTGTTTTTGTCTGGGGCCTCTTCACTGCCCACATTGCTCCTTTAAAGAGAAGTTTAAAGTGCTTTGTCCCCTTTGTGGAGGAAGGATCCAGTTTAATAAATTTCATTATGCCAGCCCCTTTATGTAACAGGGCTGTTTCCGGGTCCTGGCAGATGGTCCATAGTAACAGTGCTTTGCTGATTTCTTTGGAGCTTCGCCAGTAGAATGGAAACTCCTGAGCAGCAGATGCCTCTCCCAGTCCCTGTCCACAGAAAAGTTGGCCTCTCCAAGGAAGGCACTGTAGCTCTGTGTCTTGCTGCCTCTGGTGGTACTAAATATGAGCACCATGGGAAGTAGTTTTTAACCATATCAGAGTTTTATACAAGTCACATTGGAGACTTGGAAGTTTTTGGCACATGGGTTGTTGGTGAAGATTGTTTATCTGGGGTCTGATGGACAAGTGGGAGCAGAGCAAGGAAATTAATACTTGTGTAAGGGAGGGAAGTCTGTCCCATGTGGAGCGTTCCTGCTGACCCTTTGTTTTCTGTATTGTGAACCCATGGACCTCCAGTGGAGCCATTTGAATGTAATGCAGAGCTTGTCACACCACCCAGCAGTGGGCTTTCATCGACAGTGGACGTTCATTCTAAGCCTCTTCCAGTCTCCTTCTTTAAAATTACTGGGACTCCCAAGTTCCTGATTATCTTCTATTTTCTGGTGGGCCTTACAAATAATGGGTTCTCCTCTGTGGTCTCCTTTGGTGTTACTAATGCCCTGCAGTGGCAAGTCCCCAGATCACTGTGGAGTGGGCATCACTGTCACTGAATATTCCTAGCTATGTTCTGCTGCTCAGTTTTCATCCTTCCTGGGTCCTCAAGTGTGGGGTCAGTAAAGTGTTCCTCTGTTGGTGAATGTAGCTCTATTCGGGCCTTAAGTGGTCACATTTACCCAGCTGTCTTAAAGAACCTTGGACAGTTTCCTAGGGATAGGGTTATAAGTTTCAGAGGGCATGTCCCAATAGGTTCTCACTGCTTGACCACAAACTGGCATCCCAGACTAGGTACCTTCCCCTGTCCATTATTGTCTCTTGGTAGATCATTTGCCCACTCAAAATTTGGGAGCAACGTTTATTTGTATTTGAAGATCTTAATCAAGGTCTCTGATTTACTGAAGCCAGTTCCTTTTCTGGAAGTTGAATCTGAAGATAGTGTATCTGGGGGGAATCCTTTGGAATTTCAGATACGAGACCCTACCTTCTTACTTAATGTAATTGCTTCCGCACGTGGTGGCCAGGCCCCTGAGCTTTTTGGGATTCTCTGGTTCAGTGTTCTGTCGTCTTTGGTCCTGCTTTTGTGGGGCCTCAGGGAGGTCTGCAGGGGGAGCTGTGTTCCCATGTCCAGGTACTGGGATTTTTTACAAAGGGATTGCAAGCAGTTCCTTTCTGCAGGCCCAGGCATGCTTGGGGAACTGTGCTCTCCCTGGGCTGTGCAGTCTCCCAAGTCACATTCCTAGCTCCCAGCCTTCAGCTTAGGCACCATGAGTCATCAGCAGCAGAAAACCTGGCCTCACCAACAGCTGGTTGCGATGCTTGCCCCTCTGCTCCCCTTGTAATTTCAGAGAGAAACTGCTAATGATCTTTTCTAGTGGACAAAATGTGAAGGTGCTTAGCCATGGGGTGGCAATTATAGGGAGAGAACCTGGAGGAAAAGGAGGTAGGAATGTATGTTTTCCCATTATTTAGCCCCTGGGCCTTCCAAGAAGCCCCCCCAGGACACAGGTAGTGAGGGCCTGTGAGGCCCTTACCTGTCTGCTCTGTCTGCCAGGAAGCCCAGGAGGCAAGTAGCACTGCAAGCTTAAACAAGTTTGGCCGCTACCTTTCTTCCTGTTTTAAAATTAAATTAAAAAATTTATTTTATAATTTTCTACAAAACTGTAGATAGGATGTACTAGAAGACAGGGCAACCTGGGTTCAAGTCTTAGCTTTGCTTTTAACTAACTATTTGACCTTCAAAAAGCTAAATTATTTTCTTTTCTGGGTTGATTGGGGAAGAAGCGCTCTGAGAGCCCTTCTTACTCTGAAGGTTTGTTGAGGCTGAATTGAATTTAAGGAATTTTGAACCTTGTTCTCATAATCCTCTTGAGAATCTAGAACTAGTGGCTTTCTCCAGATAAACAGTGCCTACTCATTGCAGAAGAATCATGTAGATTTGATGGCTACCCTTCAAGGCCTGACTTTTTTTTTCCTTCTCTTTTCTAGGTAGAACACTAGGGAACAGGAAACTGGAACCCTGGTTCTGGCTCTGCCAAGACAGACTGTGTTATTGGACAGATTGTTTTCTTCTTTCAACCTCATTTTCATTTTCTCTCCACTGAAGGGGGCTCACCCTTTGCCTTCACTTGCCCTCTGTGTCTTCCCCTTCTCCCTCACCCCTTGTAGACTTTAGCCTCTGACTCTCATTTCTGTAGGGTATGATTTAGCTTCAGAAGCCCTGGGGGTAGAGTTTCTTTTCTTGCTGAGAGGGAAAGAAGCAAGCTCATTATTATTTTTTTAATTGCACAGCTAAGATTAGGCAGTAGTCTGTATTTTAAAGTGTTATTACTGTGTGTGAAGAAGCTTTGGAGTTTGAATGTTGGAAACATCTGCAGAGGTGCTGGCCTCAATCAGAGGTTTTTCTTGGGGTGACAAGTGGCTTGTAAGTGTGACAAGCAGGCTGATGTGCTGCCAGACCTCTGACCTCTGCAGGAGGAGGAAGCCCAGTCACTCAGCCATAGTAACTACCTCAGAATGCGACTTGCCACCCAGCCTCTCCTCCTAGCTTGCTGCAGACAGACTCTAGAGAATGATAATGTCACTAACACCTGCATGAAGAGTTTACAAAGCACAGTATTTTTTGTCTGCTTTTTCCTCATGTTCCTGAGAGATAATTGTGTTATCTCTATTTGAGTTGGCTAGACATTTAAGTTTCTTCCTTTAAGAAGGAGGGTATTTGAGCCTTATAGAATGTGTGTATTGAAAATTCATGTGACACCCTATAAGTATGTATATTTTTATGTATACATTTTTCATAGTTAAATAATTGTGAAAGGAAGAAAGAGAAAAAAAAGAAAGAAAAATAGTGTGCTGTAGAGGAGAAGCCTAGACAGAAAGTTATGAGCTCAGTGCTAGTCTTAGGCCTCTGCCTTCTTCTCCAACTCTGCTTGTGCCTTTTCTGTACTGCTTGCACGCGTGTGTGCGTGTGTGTGTTTGTGTGTGTGTGTGTGTGTGTGTGTGTGTGTGTATCTATTCCTTTATAGTTTAAAGTCATTTGCCACGGGCTATGTTGTATGTGTGCGTTTGTTAGTTATTTGTCTTTCTTCCACTAGAATGTAAGCTTCACTAGAGAAGAGAGTTTTGTTGAGCTCCATGCTGTGCCTTCCATCACCTAGGACAGCACTTGACTTATAGTAAATAGCTTGGTAACTGTTTGTTGAAATTGTGAATGCCTGGTTTGTTTCTAAGTAGGCTGTATGACTTGGAAGCTTTTTGTTTGTTTGTTTGTTAAGGTAGGGTTTCATTTTCTTTTTCCCATTTTATTGATATGTGTAGTTGCAATATATAATGTTTACATTGATCTTCAGTGTTTTGTGCATATACATATCATGGCAAAATTACAAATCCTTCCCCTTTCCCTTTTCAACCCTCCACACTCCCCTTCCCCATTATTTCCCTTAATTAGTTCTATGAAATAATTGTGATCTTTGTTGCTCATGTTAGAGAAACCATTAGATATTTCACCTTCTTTTGACTCACTTCACTGAGCATGATGGTCTCAAGTTGTATTCATTTACCTACAAAAGCCTCACACCTATCTGTATAGATGAGTATTATTCCATTGTGTATAATTACCACAATTTATGTATTCATTGGTCTGTTGATGGGTATCTGGTGTCTTCTACCTTTCAGCTATCGTTAGTTGTATTGCTGTGAACATGAGTATACATGTATCTCTGTTATGTGTTATTTTTAATTCTTTTGGGAAAATTCCCTGAAGAGGTATCGCTGGATCAAAGGGGATATTTATTTTCAATCTTTTGAGAAACTTCCATACTGCTTTCCATAGTGGTTGTACCAGTTTACGTTCCCACCAGCAGTGCAGGAGGGTTCCTTTTTCCCTACAGCCTCACCAGCACTGATTGCTGTTTGTGTTCTTGATAGTGTCAGATGGTATCATAGTGATGTTTTGATCTATATTTCCTTAATGCCTCAGGATGTTGAACATCTTTTCATGTATTTATTGGCTTTTTGAACTTCTTCATCTGGGAACTGCCTCTTCATTTCTTTTGCCCATTTTTTCAATCGGATCTTTGATCTTTTGAGGGGCTTGCTTTTCTTTAGGTCCCTGTATATGTGTCTGGTTATGAGCCTTCTATCAGAGGTATTAGTGGTGAATATTTTTTCTCATTCTGTTGGTTCTCTTTTTATACTGTTGATAATTTCCTTTGCCATGCAGAAACTTTTAAATTTGACATAATCCCATTTGTTAGTTCTGGGGGATCTTTCTTTTGCTTTTGGTGTCCTATTAAGAAAGTCCTTGCCTACACCTGTATCTTTGGATATTTGCCTAATTTGTCTACCAGAGGTTCATTTTTTCAGTTTTAATGTCTAAGTCTTTGATCTACTTTGATTTAATTTTGGTGCATGGTGACAGGTGTGTGTCTAGATTCATTTTTCAGCATGTGGATATCCAGTTTTCCAAGCACCATTTGTTGAAGATGCTATCCTTTTTTCAGTGTATGTGTTTGACTCCTTTATTAAAGATAAAGTAGCTGAGAGTATTTGAATTTGTTTCTGCATCCTCAGTTCCATTCCACTCTGGTCTACCTGTTTGTTTTTGTACCAGTACCATACAGTTTTTATAGCTATTGTTTTGTAGTATAACTTGATGTCTGGAGTCATAATGCCTCCAAGGCAGGGTCTCATTCTGTAGTCTAGCATGGTCCTGAACTCACTAATTAGTCCAGGCTAGCCTCAAACACTTAGCAATCCTCCTGCCTATGAGTGTGGGGATTGTAGGTGTGCACCACCATGCCCTGTTTATGTATGTCATGCTGAGGAATCGAATCCAGGGCCTTGAGCTTTTTGTGCAAGCCCTCTGACCTCTAAGCTATGCAGCCAGCTGGAAATGTTATTTTCTTCAGTGTGTTTTTCTCTTTGTGGAGTTGAATTGGATGGTCTCTATTGTCTTTGGTGGCATTATAAAAGTTCATAATAAGGGGTGTACCTGTTACTTGCTTTGTTTCCTTTTAACGAACACTGAGCACCTGTTTGGCTAAGGGTATATACTGTGGGGAATAGAGGGAGAGCAAGAAAGGATCTCTGTCTTCACCCTTTGGTGGTAATGTAAGACCTGCAGTCAAATCATCTTATATTTGAACAGAATGGAGCAGTTGTTGACACAGGGGTCCAAGCCCTGTGCCAGGAGATACTAAAGGAAGAGGTGACTTATTCTGTTTAGGGGATGATGGAGTGCTTTAGGTTGGCTGAGTCCTACAAGGTGAGAAGGAATTCTGTGGCTGGGCAATGAGGCTGGCTGGGACTGTGGGTTAGGGGTACAGCATAACTCTGAAATCTGGGGGGAGAAAGTGGCTGTTCTGTGGACAAAGAACAGTCATCTCTCATTAAGAGAATGTAGGTGTTTTGAGGGAGGGACTATATGGAAGGGAAGGAAGCTACTGAATGAAGTAGGACTGGGCATTCCTGAGATGTCTTTGCCCAGGTTGGGAGAAGACACTTGCTGGATTCCTCCTTGCCTTTTTGTGTGGGAAGCCCCAGTCCTGCATGTTCAGATAGTCCTGAAGCTAACCTTAAGGGTACAGTTCGTCTTGATTTGTGTCACCAATGCCCCTTGTTTGGTAGCCAATAAAGTGAGTGGTGGAAATAGAGCATCCCTGTGGAATGCCTATGTATTCTGGTACTCTGGTTTTTTTTTGTACTGGGGATTGAGCCTGAGGAGCACAGAGCCATATCCATGGCTTCCTCTGCCCTCACCTCTTGCCTCTTAAATTGTTTTATTTTGAGACAGGATCTCACTAAGTTGTCCAGGTTGTCCTTGAACTTGCCATCGTCTTGCCTCAGTTTCCCGAGTAGCTGGTGTTAGAGGTATATGCTTGGCTGTATTGAGACTCTGATCTTTGTCATCTTTAGACCAAGGATGACACCGAGTCACTTAGTGGCCAGGCTTCTTTGTTCCAGTAGCTCAGGTGTGTGTCTTGATAACCTCTAGAAGAACTTGGGAAAGTTCACTTTTGAAGAGGCATTGTGACTAGGTGAGAAGCGGAGTGAGGGCAAAAGCACCTGTGTACCCTCTGCAGGACAGCGATGAAGGGCACCAACCCTGGTGCTGGGCTGCCGGGTCCTAACTTAGAGCTGCCACTGAGAGCTGCTGGCTCCAAGCCCAAGACTTAACCTCTCTCAGTACTTTTTCGCATCTCTAATTTTAGGATTGTAATGCCTGTTCATAGGGTATTTCTGTGGATGTAATGGGATAATCCATAAAAAGAGTCTAATATGAAATACGTTCCCTCAAAATATTAACTATTATTACTATTATTATTATTGAAACTTTGCCACTTACTGTGTGATTTGGGGCAAGTCATTTAACCTGTGTCATCTCTTTCTTTGTAAAATGAGATCTACACCAGTGATTCAGTCTTGACTGAATCATACAATGAAATGATAGTGTTTCAAATAGAGTTCTACATGGCCAGCTATTGGTAACTAAAATTTCCCAAGTTGCTTACCTTGTTGTTTACTCTTTTTGTAGGCTCCTTATCCCCTTTTTATTTGGGAAGTTGATGTGTGAAAATTTTGTTCCTGTATTAACTTTTTGAAATTCCAAACCTTTTGTTGTGTGGATATGATATGACTTTGAAACTTGGAAATTCTACTTAAAATAGGATATGTAATTAAGTCTCAATTTTTATTTAAATTATTAACTATATGAATGATCTTTGAGATTAGACTAGATGTTTTATTTCAGGATACTGATCAGTATGAAGATTCCAAACTGCCTTATTAGATTGCATACCACTCGTTTTGACACTGAAGATTTTTGAGACATCATTACTAAAATTTATGCCTGGAGAATGTCTAAGAGGTCATCTGTTTAAGTCTTCTCATTTTATAGATTGAAAAACTAGGTCCCTAAAGGAGAAGGTACCTACTCAAGGCCATGTAGCCTAGAAGAGAAGCCATGATTGGGACATAGGTCTGACCAGTTTTGGGCTAAAACTTCCTCTCCCTTGCCTGCCCTCCCCCTTTTTCACTTCTCTTTCCCTCCTCTGTCTTCTCTTCTCATCTCCTTTCCTTCTCTCCCCTCCTCTTCTCCTCACTTTGCTTCACTCCCCTCACCCCCCATACCCCCTTTTGCTTGCTTTCTTCTGGCCTTAATTAATTTATCATGGCCTCCAATATGCCAGCCTCTATGGTTGAAATCCAGAATTCTATGATAGACCCTTCTGTTCTTTTTTTCTTCTTTGTTTATCATTAGAATCATTGACCATAAAAAAAATTGTTAAGTGGGAGGTGACTGAGAAGATTTGACAAATTTGTGGCACCTGTGAGTAGAACCATGGCAGTCTCTGTTGGAATTCTTAGGTTGTATTGTTTAGTTTAAGAGCATAATAGTGATAGTGGCTAAGAGTTGTTACTATATGGCATGCATTTTATGCACAAATATTCTTAAAACAGTCCTGCAAGGGCGATACTACTATTCTGTGGGTGAAGCAAGAGATACTGAATTATTTACTTGATACTGTGGAGTTAATGAATGATAAAGTGGAATAAGGATGAACAGGGGATGGGTGTGTTGAAGGTAGAGAGATGATTAGATTCATTTTTTCATTAAGGCAAGAAATATTTACTGAGTACCTACTTTCTGCTGGGCATTATTATAAGATGGAGGGATGAATGAAAGCAGGCACCCCTGCTGTCACAAACCTGGCTTGTTGGAGGAAGAGAAAGCTCTCCTCATAAACCAGACTATTCTAATAAATATGTATTTATGAACTGAGACAAGTGCTCTCAAATTGTGGAATATGGTTCCTGGAATTGTTTCACAGAAGACTGCTCTGGGTTGAGGAGTCAGCAGAACCACAGTGGGTAAAGATTGCCTAGGTGAACAGTGCCAAGGGCTGTAGACATAGCTGGGGTCAGAGGTTTGTGGCAGCATGGCGCAGTCACGCTTTGTGGAAAGCAGTCTAGTGGAGTTGCTTCCAACACTTAGATCATCTTGGGCAGTTAGTAATGTATTTGAACAGTTATTACCATCAAATGCAGAACAAAGGATGAGATACAGAAGTCATTCTTGCCTTCTGAGGGCTTAGAATGAAAAACCTCAAGAGTAACAAGAGTTTGTAAACAGATGAATTATAAATGAAACAAACTCATACATAAGAGAGCAGCCTCCCTCTTACATGTGCTTTCTTGAAGACCTCATATCCTGAAAGATTAGAGTTGGGAAAGACTAAAGAGAGTGTTTGACCTTTAATTTGTGGGACCTGTGGGTTGATTTTCTTTTTCTTGTTTTTTTGAAGTAATATGCACCTTTATTTGCTAAATCCATTTTATTATTGTTCGTGACATTCTGCTCACTTTTTGGGCTGATTCTGCTAAGAAAATATGGATGTTGCTCTAATCAGTTCTGTTAACATCAAGAAGCTGTTGGGGCCCTCAGGGCTCCGGAGCCTCAGCATTGCTGACCTCGGCCAAGTTCCTCTACCCTTTGACCATTTGGAATTCCAGGTGTTAGCAATCTAAGTCACGCGTTGTTTTGACCTTTTGCGAGTGTTGTTTTGACCGTTTGCGGTTCCAGGTGTTTTTTGTTTTCCATCAGGAGTGGAAACACGTGACTGTTGACTAGTGGGAAGGCAACGAGGGTATATAAGGGAAGATGTAAACAATAAAGCGTCTTTTGCAGCGTCCCTTGCAAGAGTCCAGTTTTCTTCAGTCCGCACTCCGCCTCTCGTGTTCTCGTTGACTGACCGAGCGGGCTCGGTCTTCTGGCGCCCAACGTGGGGCACGAACACAGGGGAATCAGTGACGGACACCGCTGGAGAGGAGCGCTCAGAAATAGGTAATAAATAGGTAAAAGGACAAAGAGGTAAAAAGGGCGGTGATAAAATGGGACAAGAAATGTGGTTTGTATGCATGATGAGAAAAATGATGGGATCCCGGGAGTTGAAATAGTAAAAAAAGGGTTGCAACAATTTTTAAACTTTATAAAAGGTTTGTGCCCATGGTTCCCAGAGAAAGGAACTTTGCATTTGGATACTCAGGGAAAGGTTAGGGATAGTATAAAAAGCTCTTATGCTACTGATGCCTTTAGTCCCTGGTCTTTGTATGAGGGCCAAAGGTTGTTAGGGTTAAAAACGGGATTGTAAGTCAGTGGTCCCTTCTGCCCCCTCAGTGTATCAGGATGTGGGGGCAGCCAATGACTGGCCTGCCCCTGCAAATGTTTTTATGACAGATAAAACTAAAGCTGATTCTCTGGTGCCATCGAGTCCCGAGAATCCCTTGGTGGCTTTGATACAACCTGGAGCCACTCCTCCTCAGTCCTTGTTCGTAGGATATCGTCAGAAGGTTTTGTCTCCATTACAGGCAGGAATTCAGAAGGCCATAGAACAGGGAGAGGATATTCAGGGTTTTCATTTGCAGTGCCCGGTATTTGAGGAAACTGATGCACAGGGTAATGTAGTTCGATCACATCGCCCTGTGGTGTTTAAACAGATAAAAGAGCTAAAGGCTGCTTGTGCTCAATATGGGCCAACTGCTCCGTTTACTCTATCTATATTAGAAGACTTAGCTACAGAAGCTCTCCCTCCCGGAGATGGAAACATCTTGCCACGGCTTGCCTTTCGGGAGGAGACTATTTACTGTGGAAAACTGAATTTGCTGAACAGTGTCAGAAAACTGCTCAATTGAATGCTCAGGCCAATAATGCGGGGGTTAATTATGATATGCTGGCAGAAGAAGGTCAATTTGCAGATATTCCAAATCAACTCTTATATAATCCAGGTGTCTATGCTCAGATTAATGCTTCTGCAAAAAGAGCTTGGACGCCACTACCATCTAAAGGTTCTCTTCACTGTGACATTTCTAAAATTAGACAGGGGCCTGATGAACCTTTCCAGGAATTTGTTGATAGGCTTTTGCAAGCCTCTGGAAAAGTTTTTGGAGATTCTGAAGCCGGAATGCTTCTGGTTAAGCAATTGGCTTATGAAAATGCCAACACTGCATGTCAAGTGGCTATAAAAAATGGGGAACCATATTTGACTACATTCAGCTTTGTGCTGACATTGGGTCATCTTACACTCAGGGTCTGGCAATGGCGGCAGCCCTTCAGGGAAAAGCAATAAAAGAAATTTTATTTGGGCAAAGAGCAAAGCCTCGGCAAGCA
>PVKB01006581.1:19627-57728 GCA_004027205.1 Ctenodactylus gundi
GTGGACAAATGGGTCATCAAGTTAAATTCTGTCCTCAAAAATTTTTTGATAAATCTCCTAAGCTGCCAAAACAGCCCGGACTGTGCCCTCACTGTAATAGAGGTAAACATTGGGTTAATGAGTGTAAATCAAGACGGGACCATTTGGGTAATCCTTTCAATTTGGATAATCCTTTCCCTCTGGGAAATGGGAGGAGGGGCCCGCCCCAGGCCCCGAAACAGCAGTGGTGTGGGGCAATACAGCTTCTCTCACAGACAATTCCCTTACATAAGGATGATTGCAAACAACCCCAGAGTATGGCAAACTCCTTCAGAAAATGGAATGGACCCGACCCCGTACTTATATGGGGTCGAGGGCATGTTTGTGTTTTTTCTTAGAACGAAAATGGTGCACGGTGCCTTCTAGAACGACTGGTCCGGACCGCTGAACAGTTTCCTGTTGCAGCTGAACCTGACGATGATGCTGATATCGAGGAGTGAGGAAAATTTCATTGGACCTTTCTTCCAGACTCTTCTTTGTTGCATCCTGCTGTATGGGAACAAAACGGACTACTTGCTATATCTTGGACTGATCAAATCCAGTGGACATATCTTCTTTCGCTTATACTTTTTCCTCGACCACTTCCCATTCCAGCAGTGTGTCGTCAATGGGAATGTGGTGGTCTGATTTTGGACAGAGACAATTGTATGTTTGGAAATTGGGGGTGCCTGTCAATACCCCCTATGTTACATGGCAAGATAATGGACAATTTAATTTGACTAATTACGTATTGTTTACTGTTAATTTGAAAAGGCATTGAGCCATCCCTAGTTGAACTAATTATTGCTGAAATTGTTGCATATTGATGCAGCACAAACTGCTGTCGTTACTCAGTATATTTCCCTCCTGGCTGGATTTTTTCCGCATGTTATAGTGCTGGAACAAATGTTACTGATTTTATGTTTGACTTTTCCTTTTATTGTTTATAGTGGAATGGAAGGACAAACTCTGGCCGCTAACATTCATGGTCTTAAGCAATGTGACAAACCCCCCAGTTTTGGTGTGTAATTGGGCTGGTAGCCAAAGACGGGTAAGATTTCTCTGCATTCAAGACAACCTAAGACAGGATGCATGCCATGCTGCATGTAGTCCAATGACGGGTAAGTTCTGACTGTAAGGGAACAACCTAAGACAGGCACAGTCTCGCACCAAACTTTACATTAAAAATTAAAAAAGGGGGAGATGTTGGGGCCCTCAGGGCTTCGGAGCCTCAGCATTGCTGACCTCGGCCAAGTTCCTCTACCCTTTGACCATTTGGAATTTCAGGTGTTAGCAATCTAAGTCACGGGTTGTTTTGACCTTTTGCGAGTGTTGTTTTGACCGTTTGCGGTTCCAGGTGTTTTTTGTTTTCCATCAGAAGTGGAAACACGTGACTGTTGACTAGGGGGAAGGCAACGAGGGTATATAAGGGAAGATGTAAACAATAAAGCGTCTTTTGCAGCGTCCCTTGCAAGAGTCCAGTTTTCTTCAGTCCGCACTCCGCCTCTCATGTTCTTGTTGACTGACCGAGTGGGCTTGGTCAAGAAGCCTTTCTCTGGAACAAGAGAGAAATGTTTCATTCTTGAGGAGCTCAGATAGTATTGGAGTAAGTGGCTTCTCACTGTTTTGTGACTGCAGCGTCTTTCTTCACTTCTGGCCTGGCAACCTGAATGAATGATAAATGGAGTTGAGTCCTAAACATTGACCTCCACCCTGTCCTTCAAGCCTGGCTTGGCACCTGGTAGGCTTTGTTCTTATTCTTTCCCCCGATTTATATTTCACCCTTTGATAATATGTTTGCAAAAGGCCCTGAGAGGATTCATGTGATAATGAAGTAATATTGTATGACTCTCATGGGTGAGACCCTTGTGCTACTATTTCTACCCCTTTATCTACTTCTTTAGGGGACCACCACTTTCCTACTCATTGAGGAATCCCAAGATCTCAGAATTGTGCTTATCTCCTCCTATTCACTTTCTGTCACCTCTAAAGGGATCTAAGCCCTGAGTCTTTTTTCCTGGGACTCTCACCCTGGTTTAGGCTCCATTTTATTCCCTCTTCACTACTGTTTCTATGATTTGGGGTAAATGACTTGTGCTTTGTTCATAACATGGGGATGGTGAGAGTATCTATGTCACAACAGTCTTTGGAGGAATAATTAGGAGACTGACTAGAGACTGTACAGAGCAGTACCTTAGTATGTAGTAGTTTTAGAGAAGTGTTGGCTGAGTTGGCCTCTTTCAGCCTTTTCCTAGAGAGACCACACCCAAATGGTTCTTCCACTTAGCCCCACCCCTGTTCATAAGTCTACAGTCTCCTGCTGGTCTAGTTAGCAGTAGTCCTTAATGTCACTGTGCAAGATGAGTTGCCTTCGTGTGATGAGAATCTTATGACTTATTTATTTTTGCATTCTTTGAAATTTTCTATTTTAAAGTATCTTTTATTATGGGTTTTTTTGAGTAGAAGTACATATTTATAGTTATAAGTATGTACAAATACAAGTGTGTACTTTAATAAATCAGTAAATGAAAGTATTCAAAAGCTATTATTACTGATACAAAAGGGTGGGCAGCCATGTTTGGAGACTTGTAGTGCGGAGGTGAGATCCAGACCCAAAGCCTGGCTTTGCCCTGTGGGTGGCCCCAGCCTGGCAGTCCTCACTCTTTTCCCAGCATCCCTCCTGTGACCCTCATTTACTCTCCTGCCCCACCTTGTTCCTTTTAATTTTCATGTTATTTTTCTCTGCTTCTACAATACCCTCCCTCATTCTCCTATTTTCTTTTCTTATACAGAATTTCACCGTAAATGGCACTTGTTCCATCAAGCCTTCTAGGACTATTCTAGATTGTAATGTTTCCTCCAAATTCCCTAATGTTCTTTGTCAATACAACTCACTGGGCTCCTGATGTTTTTCTGTATGTGTCAAGACCATTTGCAATATTATTTCTTGGCTCTGTCGTCATTCTGCTAATCCTTACATGGACGTGCTTTAAATTATATTTTACTTGCTGATTTAATTTGAGCTGTTTTGTCATTTATCTCATTTTTCATTTATCTGGAGACATCTACCTATACTTTCTAGATGACATTAAATTACCTATTTTTTATCTGAGTAATACATAATTCTTTAAGGAAAAGATTCATTTGTTAAATTTGTGTTCAGATCTTCTTGGATTTGACAGAATGCTTCACCTCAAGGCAGACATTTATCTACAGTGCATTAACGAATAATTTCTGTAGGTAGTTACAGTATTTTTTTTTTTTACTCCAGATGACAAGAAGTCATAATCTATGTGTTTAATGCCTTTATTTTGGCAGTGATAGTCTGAGTTCTACGTGGCTCCCTGGGAAGGTCATCCTAGTGAGGAAAACTGAGTAGCGCTCAGAGGATATTCATTTAATCTGGTTTCTTCCCGCCTCAAACATTGCACAAACAGCTCTTTCACCTTCAAGTTTTGTCAGTTTGTAATGGCAGCTGTGCAGTCATTGCTGCTGCTTTTGGAGAAGGCAGAATACACAGGTTTAGATTTTAATTGTGTCAACTGCTGGTAGTTTGAACTTGACCAAGTAATTTGACCTCTCAAGTCATTTAAACTCATTTGCAGAGTAACTTCATAATCTCTGTGTAAGAGCTATTATGAGGATTAATTGAGAGAGTGTCTGTGAGTGTGCTGGGAGGTTATCCATAAATGCCTGTTTAAAAAGAAAGGAATAAGAGTCATTCCTTTTGCTGGTGAGCCTTTTGATGAAGAATTATTTTGAGGTGAAGCCAGAAGATGGATTCATAGTGCACCAAACTTAGTCTTGAGACTCAAAGCTGAATGTCGAGTTGGCCTGATTTCTAGGCTTATCTACTAGAATGCCTGTGGCCTCCCTAGAGAGTATGACCATTAATTAGTCTATCTTTGTAAAGTGCTTTGAAGGTGAAAAGTGCTATGTAAGTGGAATGGTTGAATTGCTATTGGAGATGTAATAATGGTGGCACCATATCCTGGCAGTCTTGCCTGTCTTGGACTCAGCAATCAATAACAGAAAATTCTAAGACGTTTTACTTGATGTGAGAGGCGGTATTCATTGGTCAAATCGTGAGAACGCAGATATTTCTGTAGGCCTACAAACAGCAGCTTTTTATTTCTTCCCAGCTGAAGAATGTTAAGGTCATTTAAAAAGCAACAGTCTCATCTTCTGGCTTTTCAAGTATCTTCTGCCAATTCCAGTTTGAATGGAAGAACAGTGTGCCAGTTTTAAGATACTTTGTGTGCTCTGGGAACATGGGTGTTTTTCAGTATAATCCCATGCTAGTGAAGAAAGAGTGTTGAGATTCAGCAGGGACAGGGACCTGTGTGAATAACCAGTGCAGAGTGGTTTCCGCTGGCTGGAGGAGAGAGAGGTGCTAAGCTGTGTGACCTTGGGCAGGTCACTTCTTTCAGTTTTAATTTTCTCACTTGTTAAATGTCAAATTAGTATTTTATTTGTATAGTAATAAAGATGACCCACAGGAAGGTGAGTTTCACCATTTCTGGGGAGAATTGGAGAGTCAGGAAAGGTTTCTTGAGTGGCAGGTAAACTAGTTGAGCCACGTTCTACCAGGTAAGGAAAGAGTATCTATAGCAGCAAAAAAAAAAAAAAAAAAAAAAAAAAAAAAAAAAAAAAAAAAAAAAAAAAAAAAAAAAAAAGGCACATTGCTGGTACACATGTGAATGGGCCCACTCCTAGTCATCATAAGGTACCAAATGTAGGCTAAGCAGGCTTTGTTTCCTTTTTGAGGAAGCCCAGGAGTCAGATTCCTGCTAACTTCTTGATATTTGTCTTAATGTCTGCAAGCAGGTCGAGTTTGAGAATTGTATCCAGGCAGTTCTATCTCCGTGTGATATTCTGACATTTCCCCCATAAGTCTGTAGTTGTTTTTAGCTGACACTGTAAACCATATGTTGAATGTGGGGCCAGATGAAGCTTTGATATCAAACACGGAGTATGTAGTAGATTTGTCTAGAATTTAATATGCATTACTTGGTGTTTTGTCTCTTAGGCGAAGTTTTTCTTTGTTAAAATAAACATGTATAAAGAATTCATACGGCGCACATGGTTATGCATATTTATTGCAGAGAATCTGTTAATAATCTATGCCTCGGATTTTGCATTTCTGTTGAAGTAACAAGTGTGTCACTTGGTACAACTGAATTTTGTTAATTTTTCTCTAATCTGGGAAGAGAAAGGCCATTTCTTCTATTTCAAACTTCAGTTTTTACTATCATCTTCTGCACTGGTTAGCTTCCCATGAGGTGCTGGGTAACTGATTTTTTTTTTTTTTTTTGGCTCCAGATGATTTTGTCTTTCTCTTTTTCTCTCACTGCCTTTCTTCTGGGACACATTAATGCTTTTCTTGGGACTGTGAGAGTTGTTCCTTTGAGTAAGAGCATAGACTTTAAGAGGTCCCCTTCTGTTATGGAGAAGGGAAACAGAAACTGGCCATTAATTAAGAGTAAGGCTCTGAGAGCCTGAGCTCTGGAAAACTTAATTGTGAGAACGGGACTCCAGATAGGGTAGGACAGCCTGAGAACAAGTGTCCAGGCAAGCACAGGAGAGTGTGTTGACAGGGAGGGTGGGTGGGCCATGAATGTAGTTAGAGTTTGTCTGTAGCAGTATCTGTGTTTATAACAATGCATAGTGCAAGAGCATGGGCTTTAAAATCACCTTGTTTGATTTTTGGTCTGATAGGCACCACTAGGTCAATCCTGGGCAAGTCATACAAGTTCTCTGAACCTCAGTTCCCCTGTCTATAATGTCAAGTTATACTTTCTTTACAAGAAGCTAGGAGGGCTTCTGGTACATAGTAGTCAGTGCTAAAGCAAATATTCACACTTTCTCTAGTAATCCATTGCCTACTCATGAAAGCACAGTTACAGAATTAATGCAAATAATGTTTGTTTTTAGAAACTGGCAAGGTGTTTACCTGGGGCCGAGCAGACTATGGCCAGCTAGGAAGGAAGCTGGAGTCTCATAAAGGCCAGAAACGAGAAAAGCAGGATCCACTCCTTCCCCACCCAAGACCACAGAATAACAGCACCCCTTCATCTCTGCACTGCTTAACTGGAGCAGCTGAGGTAAGAAGTGACTTCTTATAGACCCAGTGCATCTCTTTTCCTTGTCTTTCACTGAAGCCTTTAGTGAGTACCTACTATGTGTCAGGTTCTTTAAAAATCTAAAAGGTCTTTGTCCCCAAAGAGCTTATGGCTTAATATGGTATAAAAATTAGTTCTCCAGCTACTCAGGTGAGTATATCCGAAGGCAGACTGTTTTAAACTCCTTTCGAGAGATTTAAGGTATATTATGCTGAGTTTACTGGGAGACATGAATTCAGGGTACAGGGTTGCCTTGGGCTTTGAGAATGATGGGTTTGAGCTATGCCGTAGGGGATGGGTCAGACTTGAGCAAGCAGTTGCAGGCAAGAAAAAGGGTCTTCCGTGGGTGTAACAGCATGAACATTGGGGAAGGGAGGGGTAAGGATGTGAAGAGGATGTTTTAGGGACTACTTGTGGTTAAATTTGACTGGAACATGGGCCAGTTATAAGGTAATATCAGAAAAATGGGTTTAAACCTGATCAAGAGGCCTCTAATACTGGGCTAAATATTTTAAATTTCTATTTGTATTTCCCAGTGTAGAAAACATTATAGTTCTGTTGTTTGTTCAATCCCCTCTGGTTCTCTGAAATGGCACGAATTCTGCATTTAAGGCAGGAGTGTTTTATTTCTCCAGAGTGTATGTTTCTTTTACGAAGTTTTACTTTATTGCTGTCTCAAAAAAAAAAAAAAAGGCTAGGTTTGTGACAAGAATGGCTACATAGGAAATGTGCCTCTGATTCTTAATGAAGGAATTCAGTTTTCATTCAAAGTCTGTCAAGAAAATTAATAAGCTAGTACAATTTCTGTAATTAGCATCAGAGTAATCATGGTCCTCTCCGTACCTGGAGAGCTTCCCTTCCCCAGGGGCCTACCTGGCCTTCTCCTTTTGGGTGTGCAGGACATTTTTCAATTTCTGCTTTACATCCCTGCCCTGGTCCTCTTGGGTCCTTCCTTAGTGCTAGGTTGGATCTGCCTGTCTTTTTTCCCTTTTTCTATCTCTTTGATTAAAAAGGTACAAGCAGAAACAATTTGCACATGGTAATAATAATAATGATAAACCCATGCATATTCTTGCTGTATGCACATGTATATACTTGCATGTATACCTCTCTATATTTCTATAAGATTCTAGTGAAAGCTTTGTGATGTTTTGTATTTATTTTTTTATTTTTGTCATAAGTGCTTTTCCATGTTTCCTGTTGGTCTTTAAAGGAGTACCATAAAATGACTGTATATTATTATATGATTAAAAGATTCTGGAATTTTCTAAACCATTGTTTGGTGGTTGGATGTTTGGATCATTTATTTTTTATTTCTTAATTTTTAATCACCATTGTGAACACCTTTATAAATCCTTGTTGAAGTAATTTCTTTAGAGTATTAGAGATGAAGTTATAGGGGCAGAGGATTTGAGCATCTTTATGATATTCTGTATTTCTCTAGATTACGTTTGGAGAGGTAGATTCTACCAGCAGTGAGGGAGGGAGCATATATTTAAACTAGTATTGTCTACTTGGTGGATTTAGGTGCTAAGAGCTTGGCACATATTGCCTTAGACTCTTTAGCTTGTCTTTGTCTTTTCAGATCATTTGAAACTTAGAGGTTGGGTAGCGTACATAGTAGCAGAGTCATAGGAACTTTGTAGATTTTCTATCTGTGGTTCTACTGGCAAGATGGGGATAATAATTTCCAAGGTATACCGTATATAATCATACATAAAGTGTTGGTGTGGATACGTGTATAGCTCTTGGCATGAAGGAGGTCATTGGTAGCTTTTGATTTCATCATGTTCTTCCCCTTCATAATCCTTTTTAATGTCCTGTGACAGAGATGGTGAGTACAAACATGTAGCCTAAGAACCTACATTTGTGTGACTTTTTATACCTTCTTAGTAGGGCAATGTGAGGAGTGTTGTTCAGCTCCAGACTGCTTAGCAGCTTCATTTTAGTGCTCTATTCCTTCTAGGGTCCAGTTTTGGATAATGGTATGATATTGTGGGTTTGGACTTGAGACAGTTATTCATTGATAAACTGGTTCTGAGAATTATCTCCAGCTGTTGATGCCCTGTGTGGCCTATAGACACCTATTTGCATGAGGCCCAAATAGAGTCAGGCCATTTGGCTACTGTATGCTGCTAGGAGTGGATTTACCTTGGAAAAGACAAGAGTCATGGTCATGTACTAAACTGACGATTCCTGTACTTCAAGGACCTGTGTTTGTAACATGTAGCTGATCAGTTGCCCTTAATTTCCATTTATTGCCCTTAATATCCAAGGGAAAACCAGGGGAAAGAGTGAGCTGCCTGGACTGGGACCTCCAAAAGGACGCCTGCACAGAGTCTAGAGTGACTGCCAAGTGGAAGGGAGAGCACAGGTAGACAGAGCTGGATTGTTGAATAACCTTCCCTTCCAGGAACAGAAGAAAGAAAATAAGTACAAAATTACTTACTGCTTTTTGTGGGCCAAACAATATGCTAAATGCTTTGCAGATGCTATTTTGCTTTTACATACTCCTGTGTCCTTGTGTTATTAGTAAAATTGTGGTTTTACAAGTTTGGAAACTTAAGTCTGAGAATGGGTGACTGAGCCGTCTCTGGATCACACAGTAAACAGTGGACCTGGGACTTGAAGTGCTTGAAGACACACATACTTCTACTCTAGATGAAGTAAAATTGAGGGTCATTTCCAAAGTCCTTTTCCATTTGCACCCTTTTTTGAAGTCCAGGAGCCAGAATATCTAAATCCCTGAATCCCTTGATTTTTTTCTTCTGAGCCTTATCTCATCTGTAGCCTGAGAAAGACTTTATTTGATATTTTAGACAGAGGGTCATTAATTTTCCGACAGTAGTGAAAATTGTTGTGTTTTATACACTCTCTGCTTTACCTTAGATACCAGGACTCTTTAGCCTCTTTTTCTTAGATACTGGGTCTTGTTAGCCCTTTTTGGAAAATTTTAGGAGTAGCACTAATGCAAATTTATCCCCCCAGGCATTTGCCGGTGCAGTAGATGTGTGAATAAGTTTTTTGCTGCATAACAGCAGATATATACCGCCACAGCCTTTTGCTTTCCAAGCCCCAAGTGGACTGCTGCCTGCACATTTCCTGTGGAACATTGATTCTGATTTCCACCCAAAGGTAGAGCCTATACTGTACAATTGGGCAGAACTTCTTATGCTGCTGGTGAGTTGACTGTGGAAAGGGCAGAGGGCAAGGCCTCAAAGTCAAGGAGGAGGTAAATAGGTAAAGGCCAGAGATGCAGGTACCCTAGAAGTGAAGCGCACACTTGGGGGCTTCCTGATATTTTTAAGCAGCTGAATTTGGGTACCTGGTTTGTTAGTGGAACCATCAGGAGATCTGTTGAGAGAAAGCCTTTGAAAGAATAGTAACTAAATTGACAGTTAACAGATCTGTGTTCTGGCGTTGATTCTTCTCTGAGTGAATTTAGGCAAGCCCTTCTTTTTACTTGGTTCTCCCTTACCTCCTATAGAGGCTAAATCAGATGATTTCTGATTTTTAAAAATAGATTTACAAGTCACTTCCATTCTCATTCTACTTTAAGGAAATCATCACTGGAATTTGTAATGACTGGTCTCTGGGATTTTCAGTCTCTTTCTCTCTCTCGTACTGAGGATTGAACTCAAGCCCTTTGACTGAACTACATCCCCAGTCCTCTTTTAAATTTTTATTTTGAGACACACTCACTACGTTGCTGGACTTAAATTCATGATCTTCTTCCCAGAGTGCTGGGTTTATATGCATATACAACCATGCCTGGCAGTTTCTCAGTTTCTTACTCAAGGTCACTAATCTAGCTGCTTACTAAGCTTTGTCAGATCTGGGAGTATTAGTTAATCTAGAAGTTCCAGATTTCCGTATTACTTCAGCCTTGCTCGGCCTGTATACCCTGACCTTGTTCCTGTTTCCCCAAGCCAGTTGGGCATGGGACTCAGTATGATGCTCTTCCTCCTTGGTACCTGGACCTTAAAAGGGTACCTCTGCTGCCTGTTCAGTCTTTTGTGTTTTAGGGACCGGATAACTGCCTGGCCTATCAGAACTTGCAGTTTAACTTTGCCTCTTGTTCCCTTCGCCGAACCCCTATTGACTGGGGCAGGCCTTGGGGAAGTTGTTCTTTTGGACTTCTAGCACACCATGCTCTTCCTGTGACTCTTTGTATATGCCTCACCATTTTGCTTTCCTGGGTCTGTGACCTTTACACATTTGCCTCCTTCTTGATTTTGAGGTCTTGTCCTTTCCACACTCAACTCACAGACACTGGTTCATCTACAATGGACCGGTGGTGGTGGTGGTCGGAGGTAGATTCTAACCTTAAAATTACGTGGTCTTTGCCTGCAAAAAACTTCCAGATCTGTAAGTAAATGAGGTACTGTGTAGAGTGTAAAGTGCTATAAATTTAATAAGAGGCAGGCACAAAAGACCAAGGGAGCATTGATGATGAAGTGACTAATTCTGAAGACACTAACAAGAAAAAGAAAGTGCTGCTTGAACTGAGTTCTTAAAAATGAGTAGGAGTATAGCAAAGATAGAACAACATTCCACGCAGAGGGGCAACATGGATTGAAACTTTGCCTCCAGATCTGCTTTTATCTCCTGGGCTACTCAGGATGCCTATGCATTTGAGTGGTTGAGCCTAATGTTACGAAGTGGGCACCTGTGTCACCTGTCCCAAAACCTGGTTTGAGAGTGAAAGAGATAGCTTTCACTACATTGTCTCATTTGATCCCAGCTGCTGCTGCTATGAAATAGGTCAGAAAAAGAGTGATTATTGTTATATTATGTCTGAGGAAACTGAGGCCCACAGAGGCTACAGGGAGTTCAGAGAAGATTGAAGACAATCAGCCTGATTGCCAGTGTTTTTGAGGCCTGTGCTGGGCTCAGGCTTCAGCCATACTCCTGAGTCATGCTTTTGGTTTAAATTCTTTTCATGTTTGGTGAGAAACACCAAATCCCAGCATGCACGTGCCCGTGTGTTTGTGCTCAGTTGTTGGAACAGGAGCAGGAAATGTAGAAACAAACAAGAATTGAACCAGAGATTTGGTATTGTCAAGCCCAAAAGCCATCATCCCTCTTTTATTTTTTGGCAGGACTAGGTGATCAACCTGTGCACAGGGTCTAAGTGAAATCTGTCAGAATGAGTGGGAAAGAAGCTATTTTTAGTTTGCAGAGTCACTCATTCGGCTGTGTTAGCTGAGGTTTAAGCCAGTACCCTACGCTTTCCTCAGTGTTATTTCTGAAGGAGAAACACCTCTTGAATGCTGTGTAAAACCCATTAATGAACCGGGAAGTTTCTAGGGTGTCTTTGTCCTGTAGCTCCCTTGGAAGGCTGCCTTTCCTGAATGACCTTCCTCTTTTCCTATATTTAATGCATTTCTAATTTTAAGTTTGTGTCAAGACTGTGGGACTTCGTTGCCCTAAATAACACAGAAATCTACCACCAGCAATCAGCTGAGTCCAGAGGGCTCTGACAGAATTGAATAAAACCTGAAAAAGCATTTCCATGCGGCTCTCTGGTTAAGTTCCCCGAGGCATCACTGCTATTCCTATAGAAGTCTGAGGTCTCAGACCATCAGGCCCAAGAGGTTCAAATCTTTTGACTCTCTGAGCACCACCATGGTGGTAGGCAGGAATAAGTACCTTACAAAAGGTGGTAAAAAGGAGCCAAGAAGAAAGTGGTTGATCCATTTTCTAAGAAAGATTAGTATGATGTGAAGATACTAGGCTATGTTCAATGTAAGAAATATTGGAAAACCGCTAGTTACCAAAACTAAAGGAACCAAAATTGCATCTGATGGCCTCAAAGGTCATGTGTTTGAAGTGAGCCTTGCTCATCTGCAGAATGATGAAATTCTATTTAGACAATTCAAGCTAATTACTGAGGATGTTCAGGGCAGAAACTGCCCTACTAATTTCCATAGCATGAATCTTACCTGTGAGAAAATGTGTCCCATGGTCAAAAAGTGGCAGGCCGTGATTGAATCTCACGTTGATGTCAGGACCACTGATGTTAATTTGCTGCATTTGTTCTGTGTTGGTTTTACTAAAAAAAACCCACAACAATCAGATACAGAAGACTTCTTATGCTCAGCGTGAGTGGGTCCACCGGATCTGTCAGACAATCATGGAAATCATGACCTAAGAGATACAGACAAATGACTTGAAGGAGGTGGTCAATAAATGGATTCCAGACAGCACTGGAAAAGACATAGAAAAGGCTTGCCAGTCTATTTATCCTCTCCATGATGTCTTCTTTAGAAAAGTAAAAATGCTGAAGAAACCCAAGTTTGAATTGTGAAAACTTATGGAGCTTCATGGTGAAGGCAGTAGTTCTGAAAAAGCTACTGGGGAGACTCGTGCTAAAGTTGAACAAGCTGATGTGTATGAACCAGTAGCCCAAGAGTCTGTTTTAAATCCAGATTTTTAATAGTTACAAATAAATTCCTATTTGTGATGAAAGAAAGAGACTCTTTTCTGTAGCAGGATCTACTGTTTTGGAGCCTTCTCCAAATGGGACAGAAGTGCTTAAAATGATAACAGTGTTCACCCAAGGAATGTTCCATTGGAGATTAGAAACTACAGCACATCTGTGCTGTAGCTGCTGACATGGCATGGAAATAAATAACATGAACTCCAAAGCAATGGACTGGATTTATCCTTGGGAACACTCCGAGGAAAGAAAGAGCTATCAGACAGGATCACTGTACTGAAAGAAAGTGGTAAAAAGCCTATCTCTCTTGTTCAAGCTGTGTTTTGAGTGTCTAGAACAGCTTCTTGCACCTTTTAGGTGGTAGGTGAATGTTTGCTGACTCAAAGGAAAAACAAATGAAAGAATTCATTTCACTTCTCTTGTTTTCTCCTTCTACTTCCTTCCAGCCTGTGTGATTCAGTTGCAGTCTGGGTCAGGAAGACACATTTGGTCATTAAATGCCCTGCAGAGGCAGTGCAGATAACCTCTGACCCTGTACCATGTTCAGAAGAGCCTTCAGTTTTGTTTTTGTTTTATGAAGGCCACAGGTGATAAGGCTCCTTCAGCACTTCAAAGTTCAACAAGGACTATTGTGAACATTCACCTTCAGTTTTTCTTTAATCTATCAGATGCTTGAGTTTGCCTGCCTCTCTGAGCACTACCTTAGAAAGATGGAAGAAGCAGAGAAGAGAGGAACAGTTTTTGTTTTAGGAGCTTGAGAGCTAGTGGCAGGGCTAAGTTAAGTTCATTGCAGGACAAGTAGTCTGTGATAAAGGCAGTGGAGAGGAACCTGAGGATGAAAATGTGGTCATTGTATTTCATGTCCCTAGAGACCTTTTCTTGTTGCATTTTCAGTCTCTATAGTTTTGTTGAATTCTCCAGGGTTGGGTTAGCGGTGGTGACTGAAGAGGCTTCCTGAATTGGAAATCTTGATGTTAAATTAATTCCCAAGGGAGCTAAAGTAAAGTAATGACAGGGGACTTGGCAAGAGCTTGCATTTAAGAGGAAAGCAGAAGAAGAGCAGCCACTAGACAGAGCTTGAGTATTGAAAGTGTCACAGAAGTGTCCCAGCAGCTAAAGAGATTTCACTGGGGAGGTCAGGAATGTTGGGGATGGAGAAAAGACCACTGGCTTTGGAGACACGTTCAAAAGCATCTCTGGGGGAGGCAGAAGCTACAGAAGGTGTGTGGTGATTGAGTGGGTAATGAGACATAGGCTGCAGGTGAGGTGACCTATTCAGGAAATGCACTAGCAAAGGCAAATGAGAATATGCACAGGATTCTGACAGAAGAGTCTGGTTTGAGTTAGCTTTGTCAGCTTGGGACAACACTTACATGTTAGATGGTTAAATCAAGGACTAGAGACTAGAAACAAGAGACTGAAAACAGAAAATGTTTGTGATCAGAGTTGCATAAATAGTAGGGGATACAAGGCAGCACTAATTAACAAATGGAAGACAGACTTGTTGCCCAGTACTGCAATGCAATATTTACCAGCAATACAGTAATTATTGTGTCCATTTCAAACTTTGAGTTATTTGAGTGTGGGTATGGTTTTTATCTTTGAGTAATAAGAGCCAGGCTTGGTACAAACTGTTGATCAGTGGAAGCGTGTTGAACAGAGTGTCTGAGCCTATGTTGGTTGGGTTAAATCTTTCTGGTTATATCGACAGCCAAATTGTCTGCTGGACTGAGGAGGTTAGTACTGAGAGGTTACCAGGGAGAGACTAATTCACTTCATTTAGTTGTGGGCCCACACAGTATAATCTGGTGGCTGTTTAGAAATGAGGAGAGAAAGAAAGATAATCATTATTGGCTCTGATGCTTGTGTGGTGGACAGGTCAGGTGTTGTTACTGTCCTCATTCTAGGGGTTCAAAGGTCACATAGTATGTCTCAGGACAGGAACCTGAACATGGTCTCACCTCTTTATTTTTATTGCTGTTACTGCACATCAACAGTTTCCTCTTTGGACAGTTCTAGTCAGGTTGTGATCCTGGGCTCTGGGGTAGCTGTCACTAGGTGGTGATTGTATTTGTTAGCTTTTCCATACTGAACACAGTACCCAGCACTCACAAGTTAAAGGAGAAGAGGTTTAATTTGGTGTCCATTTTAAGGGAATTTAGTCAGTGGTTGCCTGGCTCCAAGGCAGAAACATCATGGCAGAAGGAAAGCTTCTTAGTTTGTCATGGCCGGGAAGCAGAGCAGGGGAGCAGGTCCATGAGAGTAAGGGATGAGAGAACAGATGTAAACCTCAAGCCATGCTTCCATGACCCACCCAGACATACCCAGAAGTGTGTACCATCAATCCCCTAGGTAATCCCAAAGCCAATCAAGTTAACATTCCACGCTGACCCCATAACCACCACATTAGATTTAATAAAGATCTAGTCTTTTCTGGGCTCTGGCACAGTGTCTTATGAGGAAAAATTGCAAGGGAGGGACAGCCTTGTCAAGTTTGGGGACAGTGAAGTTGATTCATGACTCTGGTAAACCATTGTGCTGGCTGGAGTTGGAGGTCTGATGGGCAGAGTCTTGATTGTGGAGCAGGACTTGGGATTTTTGTTCTATACCTATTATCCTATGACTTTGGCTCAGTCAAAGCTTTACCAAGCCTTAGTTTTCTCATCTGCAAAGTTGGTATAATAGTATATGCATTTCTTTGCTTATAGGGCTTTTGAAAGATGCAGGAAAAGATACATGTCAGGGCTTTTGTAAACTAAAGTGCTATACAAAAGGATTATTATGGGAGACAAGATGCTGTATGCTTCTAATACGGATTTTGTTGTATGTATGGATCAGAGCTACTCTTTAGTCATTACCATTTGAAATATTAGGAGCCCCGTAGAACCATCCTAGATTTTTTGGTAAGCCTTTCTTAAAATTGGATTCAATGAAAATAGTAGATTCCAGGTGCTTGGTAACTCACAGTCCGTCTTCCTGCGACTCAGAAGAGTATGAATTCCTGTCATGGTAGCCATCAGCGTCTGTAGGAAGGATGTTTCGGGCTTACTTTCCCTCAGCAGCAGAAGAAATTCATCAGTAGTGATTTAAAGTCTCAATGACCTCCATGTGTCACCAGCACATTCTGCAGAAGTATGACTGCCCCAGGCCTTGTCTTGGGTTACCCTGGAACTGACCAGCTGTCTTTTGTTGCATTTGACCTTGAAAACTGGGATGTCCCAGGGTAAATGTAAATCACTCAGAGGCTTCAAGTGAAAACAGAAGACAGTGAGAATTCAAAGGAGGCTGCAGTGGGTGGTTAGGGAAAGCTAGGTCTGTAAAGGCTTATTTGGCTATATACATGATTAGTTGGCTAGAGGAATATCTACACCACTGTTCCTCTAGCTTGGGTCTCCATTGCCTAATTGTACTGACAGCTCCTTAGTTGATAATCCCTTGTCTCTGTTTTGACCTCACCCCCACTGTCCCCTTCCAGTTGCCAAAATGATGACTAAAAGTGAATTTGATCATGTTGTGCTCTTACTTTTTTTTTTTTGTTTGTTTTAAAAAACATCTTTAGAGAATATAGAAAACAGGACTGAGAGTACAGCTTAGAGATGTATTTATATAGTGTAGCATGTAAAGCCCTAGAGTTTGATCTTTAGCACTGCAAACAGACAAATGGAATACCAAACCAACCAAAACCAAAAAATACAGCAAACCCTAACCAGCCAGACAGCAGATATTCCCTTGGGGCTGGAGGAATGGTGTAATGGTTAAAGCACTTGTCTAGCAAGTGCAAGGCCATGAGTTTGATTACCCACCTCCACATAAAGCTGGACATGGTGGTCCATGCTTGTAACCTCAGCTCTCAGGAGGCTAAAGCAGTAGGATTGCCCTGAGTCCAAGGCCAGCCTAGGCTACCTAGTGAGTTCAGGACCAGCCTGGGCTACAGAGTGAGATCCTGTCTCAAAAAAAAAAAAAAAAAAAAAAAAAAGAAAAGACTCCTTCAATAAATACTTGTGCTTATTGGATACCTACTACATGGAAGAAAGCTTTAGGATATGAGAGAGAATAAGGCCCAGTCTCTGCCCACGGGTATGTGTATAGTTTCCCAGCCAGTGTATGAAGAATGGAATTATTTTGAGTATGAGCTTTGGGATTGTTTTTGGCCTTTTTTTGCCGCTGTCTTGCCATCACCTTGATGAGTGCTCAGCACACATAAGATGCTCAGCAAATAACTGTTAAAGGAATAAGTGGATGCCCTTCCTTTTTAATGGCTTCTTGTCTGGAGTGAAATCTGTAATCTCTCTTTTATCGTACCAAACGCCTCTTGAGCCAGGGCCTGTCAGAATATCCAGGCTCTTCTTCTACCACCAGTTTCTCCTTTTGTTCTGCAATTTATCCATGCCAAACCAATGAAGTTGTCATGTTGTTGGGCGCTTCTAGGTCTTTGCACGTGCTGGTTCTTCTTTCCTTTGCCTGTGGCTGTGTGGATAACTACTACTCATTTCCAAGTAGATAGAAAAGATACTATTTTATATTCCTACCGTCCAGCCTGACAAATATATCGGTCTCTACTATTATTATTTTGTTATCATTACTCACCTTCCTTGGATTTACTAAGCTGTTCCTATATTCCTTTTCTACCTTCCCTCTACCTTATCCTGGATCCCTCTTGAGAGTTCAGGTCTGAAATTTGTTGGTTGCTAATTAATTCCCTGGATTTAGACTGTAATGAGCTTTAGCCTCCCTTTTACCTTTATTAAGCACCAGCTCCTTCCCACTTTGGCCCAATCCAAAAACTGGACATCTCTGTCAGTTTTACTTACATAAAAATCCTACCTTGAGCAGAGTTTGGATTTTACTAGTCTCATTGCCCAGAGATTGGACTCTGTGTCCTGGAAACTCAGTCACTGGGATCAGCTTTATTCAGAATGGTTGATTTACCCAGTATGATGTTATCTGTTTCTTTTCAGAGGTTCCTGCTGTGAAAAGATTCTTATTTAGAGGGTGTTGGATCAGTGGGGCTGGAGGAGTAGCTCAGCAGTTAAAGCTCTTGCCTAGCAAGCTCAAGGCCCTGACTTTGATTCCCCAGCATCATCTAAGCTGGGTGTGGTGGCACATGCCTGTAATCCCAGCCCTTGAGAGACTGAGGCAGGAGGATTTTTGGAAGTTTGAGGCCAGCCTGTACTCCATAGAGAATTCAGGACCAGTCAGGACTAAAGAGTGAGACCTTGTCTTAAAAAAAGAGAGAGAGAGAGACCTCTTTCTTGTTTGCACTGGCCTGAATCAAGCCTCTCTCTGCTGGGCTTTTGGGGTACTGTTTATTGGATGACTGCTTTGGAAGCCAGCCTTGTGTTCATCCTTCCCCAGATGCTCTTCCAGTCTGGTTCCAGACTCTCCTTTGCCTGCAGTGTCCTGAGTCATTGCCTTGGTAGGTGGTCCTCCTTGAGGTAGATAAAGGAAAACATTGTTCTTGTCATTTCCAAGAAAGCAAAATCATGCATTCCCTTGGGTTAGAGCCTTTTGAAATTCTAGGCCTAACGCCGGCTGGTAGAGGGGCTGCTGCATTGTGACTACTAGGAAGAGCTTAGCATTTTATGGTTACATAATTCCCTTCTCTCTTGCAGTGGTTCTCTCTGTGGGAACATTCTTAGTAATGGTAGCTAACTCCTGCATCTGCAGATTACTTTTGGAAGAGAGCTCTTTTTGCTGGGTGTCTGGTATTATACAGGCCAGGGTGGTATTAGCTATGGACAGCAGAAATGAACGAATCAGAGGTACCTTTGCAAAAGGAGCAGTTGCTGCTACAACTGTCAACCTTCATGGAAAGCATCTGGCTTTTCAGAGGGGCTAGAAGCTGGGAAGAAAGCAGATCAGAAGCAGAGTGCTGGGTGCAGGGAAGCTGGTTGGGGCACTTGAGCACTTCCCTTCCTTGTGCCACTCTAGGAGGCCCAGCTGTCCAGGGAACTTTGCTATCGTTCCTGAACAAAATATATGTGCCATTGTACCAGCATTCTCTAGATTGCGTGGGGAAAGCTTCTCATTCAAAATAACAAGCTTAAGCATCTTTTCTGTCATTTTATTTCCTTGAGGTTTCTGCTGAGTAAGATTTATTATTAATAGTGGGAGTATGTACATTATTTGAGGATAGGGTCTTCATAGGGTAGTAACAAACAGGGGAAGGGCCTGCAAGAAGCAGAGACTTACTGCTGTGCCTTGATCCTGGCAAGCTTCTTTACCTCACTGTGTCCGAGTCTGTACCTGAGATGTAGATACACTGACACCAGATTTACTTCTCAAGGTTGTTGTCAAATGGTATTGTGACTCTGAGAATGTTTTATAAGTTAAGAAGAATATACCAATGTACATTATGTTATTGGATTTTTTGTGAGTTTTCAGAACACCTTAATTTTTTGTTCTCTGGAAATCATTATCAGTTGTCATAGATCTGAAGTTTGATATGATTCTTGTGTTTGTTGTCATCTACTAGTACTTGTTGGATACCCAGGGTGCATTGATTACATAAGGAATTGGACTAAGGATATGACAATTGGGAGGAAACAGAGCCTTAAAGCTTTTAAAATGGAATGTATTTGGTATACTAAATTCCCTACAGACAAAGAGAACATACAGATTGCCTGAATTGGAGGACAAACAGGTAAAATGGGGTTCACCCTACTCTCACTCTAGAAGTCTACACGGTGCCAGAAGAGGCAGAGCCTGTAACAACTCGTTCTCTCCTCAGTGTAGGTGAGGGAGGTACTCAAAGATTTTCTTTCCCCAGAAACTACCACCTTAAGGTGGGAATAAGAAAAAGTACCTTGGAAGATCTAAAAGATGTTTTAATTCTTCAAGGGTTCTATCTTGGGCCTCTGGTTCATTTCCATTCATAGTTGCATTCAGAATGAGTTCTGGGTTTTCTCAATCCTCTTAACTTGTAAAGTTATAAACTCTACCATTTTACAAGGTTGATGTCAGAGCTTGCCCAGCTGAATCTTCTCTAGACAGCTTTAGTCTGTTGTTTTCACAGGGAGAGGCACAAAAACAGAGTGCTGGCTCCTGCAGTAGTCTCAGCATAAGGGTCGCAGAAGTGTGTGCATCTTTTCTAGTGCTCATAGCTCCATTCCTCAGACACCCGTTTAACTGTAAGAGCGCATAGGCATGCAAACAGCACATTTTCCTTTGCACTCCTGAAGGTAAAATTAGTGCTTCTGCATGGGGACTTGTGGGAGCAGTTCCATAGTTACTGCTGTACAGTGCATTTATCGTCCTATTCCCTTGCCATATTTTGCCAAGCTGCGTGATTTCCTCATTCCTTTCTACAGTCACCAGCTCCATGATGATGACGCATCTGGTGGCCACAGCTTCCCTGAGCAGAGTTTGTGGTGGAATAGAAAGAGCAACGTATTAGCTAATAATGGTAGCAGGTAGAACTCACCACATCCGAGGGGGTGCCAGGCTCTCTGCTGAGCACTTTCTAGATACTGTCATCTTTTTTTATCTTCATGACAGTGCAAGCAGAGTTGATATTATTCAACAGTTTGCAGATAAGGAGAGCGCGACTCACAGATAGTCACTTGACACAGGTCACAAGGCCAATAAGTGACAGAGTTGCTATTAAAATCCCAGATCCTACTCAAAGTCAGTACTATTAAATACCTGAGTTCCCTCTTAAGTGCCGAGGTTAACTGTCTCTATGGGACCTGGGACCAGAGACTTTGCTTTACGTTAGTCTCAGTTTCCTATTTGTGCAGTAAGAAACAAATCAGTATCCTTCTAAGTTCTAAGGTCAATACTCTTTGTTTAGTTAGAATTTAAACAATACAATTTTGTTTAGTTAGAACTCTTATCAACCTACAGACTGATTTCTTTTCAGCTCTAAGATTTTCTTTTTTTGGTGGTGGCTGCTATGTGTTAATTACACAGCAATAACATTAATATCAAGGAATCTTAGGAATATATAATGTAAAGTAGTGTGGATTAGTGCTGTCTAGTAGAACTGTCTGTGGTGATGGAAGAGGTCTGTATCAGTCCAGTATTGTAGCTCATAATCATGTGTGGCTACTGAGAATTTGAAATATGGAAGTGTGACCAAGAAACTGAATTTCTAATTTTATTTAATTCTAGTTAATTCCAATGTCAGTGGCTACACATGACTAATAGCTGTTATGTGGGACGAGTTGTAGGATTTTAATATAAAAGTAAATAGACTGTAGATGCTTCCATTTCCACCTTTCTTTGTCTCTTGTGTTCTAGTCAATGCTTCTGATTTCCATGTTCATTTTTCCAGCAGCATAATACCAGATGTATTATTGTGTTTGTCTTGTGCTTTCAACTTTCAGTATGTTCAAAGATACATAATTATTTTCCTGCCCATACAGAGACGTTTAGTTCTGTGTTCATTTCTCGGATAAGAAAACTGAGGCACAGAAAAGTTCAGTAGGAGGTAAAGAGATACTTACTGTATGGATAAATGACATGTACAAGCCATTTTTGGAGCAGTGGAATTAGGACTGGAAACTTATTTTTGGTCTCAGCCGAAATTTCTTCTAGCTTTCCTATCACTGAAGTGCCAGAAAGATGCTGCTCATAATTCTTTTACTATTAGGCAAAGAACTTTTTCTTTTCATTGTATACTTCTCTATACTATTTGATTTTAAAATTCTATATAAGCACTATCTTAATTATAATAAAATAAATATTTGGCATTGTGGTTTGGATCTGGAGGGTACCCCAAAAGCCTCATGTATTTTGGATGCTATGGATTATCTATGAAGCCACATGTTTTAGGAGATGGGGCCCTGGTCTGGAGGGGTGGGGATTGGATTACAGGCATGTGGATTGGATTACAGGTATGTGATGGATTGGAGAGTGAATTTTGGAAGGGGAGGAATACTGAGGCTGGACCTAGAGGGGTTAGATTACTGAGACAAGACCTAGAAGGATAAATGCCACTTCTTTCCTTCCTTCTGGGACTTGACTTGGATTCCTGTTTGCAATGTCGTGAGGAGCTGCCTTCACCTCTTGCTCTGCTGTGTGCTTCCAAGGTTGCTGGCTGCCCATGGATAGGCTGAGACTCTCTGAAACTATGAGCTAAATTAAGTATTCCTCCCTAAAGTTTTGAATAAGGTATTGATTCATAGTGACAAAAGCATAACTAAGACATTTAGAAAAGGAAAAACTCATAAAGTCATACGGCAGAGCTATTTCTATTTTGTAGATATTAGGCAGGTTTCCATGTTTAAAAGATTTCTACCCAGTAACATATAAAAAGGATGTATGTCACAACCAGGCCATGTTAGTCCAGGAGTAAAAGTTGCTTTTACAGTTGCAAGTCAGTCAGTATAATTCTCCATGTTCACAAGATAAAGGAGAAAAACTATAATAATTGTAATAGAGAAAGTCATTGATAATATTTAATATCAATTTTTGATTAAAAACAGCAAATTTGAAATATAAGGGAACTTGTACAGTTTAACAAAGGACATTTATAAAATTCTATTTCAAGGAACAAGGAAAAAAAATGAAGGGAGGGATGGGGCCACCTAGAATCAATAATGTTCAGTGAAGTGACCAAGCACTTAAGATTGACTGTAGATCGGTATCCCCCTTATGAAATGAACAAAAATAATAACAGAAAAAGGCCCCAAGATTAAGGGCAGGGTGGAAGGAAGAGCAGTGGTCAGATAGGCAGGGGCTGAACCTCTGAAAAAGGGATGGACATGGACACTCACTAGTTCCACAGACCCCATGGTTCTAATGTGTTACAGAATTTAATGTATTTGCAAAAAAATGTAAAATTTTATTTCATGTGATTTTTTTTTTTTTTTTTTTGACACAGCGTCTTTCTCTGTAACCTAGGCTAGTCCTGAACTCACTGTGTAGCCCAGGCTGGCCTTGGACTCAGGGCAGTCCTCCTGCCTCAGCCTCCCAAGTGCTGGGATTACCGGCGTGCGCTACCACACCTGGCTTTATGTGGAGGTAGGGAATCAAACTCAGGGCCCTGTGTTTGCAAGACAAGGACATTAATTGCTGTGCCATTCTTCCAGCCCCTGCCATGTGATTTTTTCTTATTTTACTAAAATAAAATTGAAGAAAATGAAAGGAGGGGAAAGGAGGAAGATAACCAGTAAGAGGGAGAGCAGATGATGTCTGTGTGCTGCTTGTACGTTCATAGAAATATCACAGTGAAATCCATGATGTGTAGTGTATTAATAATTAAAAGTTAAAAATGTTAGCTTCTTAATGGTAAAAAATTTACTGTGCTCCCTTCTAGGTCAGAATACAGAAAGCATGTCCTTTCTCATTATTTTTACTCAATATTATTTTGGCTGGAGATTCTAACCAGTACCATAATGCAAGAAAAAGCAATAAAAGGCTTGCGAATCAGAAAAGAAGAAGTAAATGTTTTGATTCACAGATGTCAGAACTGTTAGGATAGAAAATCTTTAGAAGGCTATTAAATGTTAGAACCAAGAAGGCAGTTTAGCAGTGTAGAAAATTAATATTAAAAAATCAATTTTTTTGTGTAGCAGTAATAGCAGAAAAGAATTGGAAAAAAATTAAAAATAACTTCTTTTTAAAAAATTTTATTTTTGAGACAGCCTCTCTCTGTAGTCAGGCTGGTCCTGAACTCACTGTGTAGCCCAGACTGGTCTCCAACTCTCGGCAAACCTCTCTCTTGCCTTAGCCTTCCTTGTGCTAGAAGTATGGGCCTCCACCATGAAAAGCAATTTATTTAACAGTTGTATCCAAAAGCATAAACTGTTTAGGTACAAAGTTAATAAAAAAGTATGTAAGACCTGTGTGTTATACAAACCATTGCTGGGAGAAGTTTAAAGAAAACCTAAGTAAATGGGGGATTATATCACATTCATAGATGGAAAGGTTTAATCTTGCCAGTTCTCTCCAAATTGATTTGTAGATTTAAAGCAATTGCAAAGCCTCATGGAGCCCTTTTTTGGGGGGTAGAAGTTTACAAGCTGATTATAATATTCATAGTGGACACAAAAGAGCCATATATCCAAACCTATCTTGAAAGAGAAGAATCAGGACTCAGAATTCATTTTACCTGACCTCAATATTTGCTATAAAACTATGATGCATCAATAAAAAGAACAACAATAGTAATAATAAAAACAGAACTGATTTTAGAAAGGACAAAAGATTTGAATTGTTATTTATCCAAAGATAGTCTACAAATGGCAATAACCACGTTAAAATATGGTTAGCATCACTTATCATTAGGGAACAGTATGTCAAAATCAATGCAATATTACTTAATACTTACTAGAATGCCCATTATCAAAAGATCTAGAAAATAAATGTTGTCCAGGATGTGGAAAAATTGAACCTTTATGCCTTGTTGGCAGGAATGTAAAATGATAAAGCCGCAAAATTTTTCCCAAAAAGTAAAAGTAGGATTATTGTATATTCCATCACTTTTATTTTTTGGTTTCTGTCCAAAAAATTAAGAGGAGGACCTTAAAGAGATGTTTATATTCCCATGTTCTCAGCACCACTATTCACAGTGGCCTGAGAGTGGAAGCAATACTCGTGTCTGTTGATGAAGTGTGGTATAATTTGTATTTAACAATGGAATATTATCAACCTGAAGAAGGAAGGCATTATCT
The DNA here is from genome assembly GCA_004027205.1 of Ctenodactylus gundi. NCBI lineage: Eukaryota > Metazoa > Chordata > Mammalia > Rodentia > Ctenodactylidae > Ctenodactylus > Ctenodactylus gundi. The sequence continues at coordinate 43,828 of PVKB01006581.1, forward strand.
TTTGTTGTTGTTATTGGTTGATGTCTTAAGTTTAGTTTTTTTTTTTTTTTTTTAACCTGCTTGAGATAAGGATTTGCTGTGTATCCCAGGCTGGCTTTAGATTTGACAGACCCTCTGCCCCAGTCTCCTGAGGGCTGGGATTACCACTATGAGCCACCAAGCTAGGCAGAAACAGTTGTGACATATGCTGCATCATGTGAACCTTGAGGACATTGTGCTCAGTGAAGTAAGCCGGTGACAAAAAGACAAATACCTGATTCCACTCGTGAAATACTTAAAGTTGTCAGATTCATAGAGATACAAAGTAAAATGGTGGTTGCCAAGGGCTGCGGGGAGGAGGAAAGAGGGACTTATTATTAATGAGTACAAAGATTCAGTTTTGCGGATGAGAAAGATTCTAGAGATGGGTGGTGGTAGTGATTGTACACTGATGTAGATGTACTTAATACAGATGAATTGTGCACTTACACATGATTTTATTTTATGTGTATTTTGCCACAATAAAATAACCAAGGGGAAATATCATTGCAGTATATGTGAATGCCACTTCTGTTGCAACTTTGAAAGGCACAAGACAAGATGGACTGATGAAAGGAGAGGATGGCAGTGAATGCAAGAGAACTGCAGACAGCAGAGTGTTACGTAGAATCTCGGTGGTAGGAACATTACCACCAGGAACAGTTATTTAAGCCTCTCTGTATGCTTGAAAATTTTTGTAATAAAATCTTAAGGGACGAGCAAATTATTTTAAGAAATTACTCTTGTTTCTAATGGTTTGGGCCACAGTTCAGCAGAAATATATTGACCTTGAGCCTGGCTTAAGCATGGGTGATCTGACCTTGGCCGTGGTCCCTATCTCAGTCTTTGAGCTTACTTTTTGTAATGTAATACTGGAGGCAAATGCAAAAGGGGACCTCATGATAACCATTTTTTCCAAGAGACAAGTGTGTGTAAGATTGGACAGAGGAAATGAACATTGTTTGACGACTTCTTTACTGCGTTCGATGCGTATAATGTTTCATTTATTTCTGCCAATAGTAAGTGCGCATTATTGTCTGTATTTTACACATGGGATCTCTGGAACTCAAAGAGGCTAAGCACCTGGCTCAAGGCTATCCAGCAGATTAGTGGCAGAACTGGGCTGCCACCCAGATATCTTGATGGGTAGTGAAACTGTCCTTTCCTGTATCCCAGGTGGCCTTGTTGGCATCCTGGGATGCTGGTCTTTTGCCCATAAGCAGAGAAATGCTGATAGTGTGACAAAGCTCGGGTTTCCTTTGGCCTTTTTTTTTCTTTTAGTCTGAATAGTACTTTTTATTTCTATTAAAACCATTCTCGTTTCTAATGGTTGGGGCCACAGTTCAACAGAAATATACTGACCTCGAACCTGCCGTAAGCTTTTCTAGCTAGAGCTTTCCTGTGAGACCTACTCAGTTGGATTGCTAGGTCCTTGCCCATTCAGCTTTACTCTTTGCTAGACTGCAAGAGGGAAGGATGAACCAGGCTGGAGAGTGCATTAATTGCTTTTTTTTTTTTTTTTTTGGTAATACTGAGGATTGAACCTAGAGCCTTGACATTGTGCTGCATCTCTAGCTGTCCCCCCTCAACACATAACTTTTAATTTTGAGACAGGTCTCCCTAATTTGCCCAGGCTGGATTTGAAGGGTGATTCTACAGTTTTAAACTCCCAGAGAGTGTTGGGATTATAGGCATGTGGGGCACCATGCGTGGTTGCACTAAGTGAGTCTTTTATTAGAAAGATTTTTTGTCCCCCTCTGGGGCTCACTCTTCTGTAATTATCACTTTTTCCCCACTATTTTTATTAATATACATATGTAATACATAGGGTTTAAAATGAATTTGGGTATTTCATGCACATATGTATCATATTGAGTTTACAGTCCCTTCCCCCAACTCTGGCTATCACTTCATGTGGTTCTGTAGAACGTCTGTGTTCTGGGTTTTCCAAGTCAGAGAAGCGATACAGTACTTAACATATTAATCTTCCGCGCCTACATCATTTCACTTAAGTCACCACTCTAACTCAGCTTCCTATTCCTCGAATGGGTCACAGCAGTTAAATCTTGATGCCTCTTCTCTGAATCCAACCAATCCCTTTATTGGGACATTTGCCAAAAGCTTTTTTTTTTAAAACTATATTTTGCTATATCTTTGTTGCTATTCTTAAACTTGGCCTTACCCACCAGTTCACATTAGAAAATAACTGCAAAGATGTAGTTCAATTAGTGAAATATGAGTAAATAAGTTATGAAAGTTAAAAAATTCTGAAATAACTAAATTTGCCTTCATATCTGTTACTAAGTATATTTATGTGGTATAGATTTAAGTTCATTTAATGTAGCAGTGTGATAGTTTTAACTTTGTTTTATTGGAGCAATTCACTCATTAGGTCACTGATGAAAATTTATCCTAAGAAAACTGATTGATGTAAAGATAACCCTGTGAATGTACAGATATGTACCTTTCAGTATTCAGCTAAGGCATTTGAAATTTAACTTTTTTTTCTTTCCCAAATGTAATTACCACTTTTAATTCAAAATAAAATGAGTAGTTCAGAATGAGGCAAATAACCAGTCCTTCTCCTTTACAAATATTGCTAAGAATTTCTGTGGCTTTCCTGATGCTATGTTCTAGTGATGTCTGAGTATAGGTGCAAATTGAGAATAGGACTGTGACACCACCATTACTGAAGTGGTTGTCTCGAGGGGAATGGCCAGGTCCAGAATAGCACAGCCATCTGTTGCCAGATGGACAAGGTTCCCCTGAGCTATGGATTTGGCCCAGAGGCTGCCCTTTTCTTTGTGTTTGCGCTTTTGGAATATCCCTTGCGTCTTTGTTTCCTGCTGGTTCATTGACTCCCTCTCCTGCAAGGCTGCTCCATCCCTCAGTCGTCACGCTGTCTGTGATGCCCAGGCACACCTGGATGATCTAGAGGAAGCCAGCAGCACACTGTATTCATGCAGTGAGATGGCACCTCAGCTTCTCTGTATTAAAACAGCCAAATTAATTCACTGTTGATAGCAGGCCTCCCTGCTGAGAAAGCTCCAGCAGGCTGTTCAGAGTGTTGCAGTGTACAAGGTGGGACCAAGGAGAGGTGGGTTCTACTGTCCACACTCAAGTGCTCCTGTCTGATTTACCTTGATACTTCATTATCTTGGGAACTGGCAGGCAGGGAAGGGAGGTGGAGACAGGTGGGTGAACAGAAATCAGAATAATGAAGTCTGCTTTCTGTCTTAAATTAGAATGAAAAAAATGTGTTTCCAACCTTATCATCTATTATAGCATATTTACTATTCTTTCTATTCCCTTCTGTTCTTTCCTCTACCCTAATCTTTCTTTTCATCCTGTTCCTGCCCCATCTTCTTTTTTCTTCTTTCCCGGGAATATGAGAAATGGTATGAAAAGTAACAGTGCACTGGACTTTTGCAGCCCCTCTTTAGATAACTGTCACCATGTGAGGGCGAGTCCAGGATGTGCTGTTCACTCTTTCAGAGTGGTCACCTTTGTCATGCTGTCTTGCAGTAGTAGTTCACTGTCTCCTGAGGGCAAGTCTAGAGCCAAGGTGAAGAGGCCCAAGAAGCCAGGCAGAAGTTATTGTTCCCTGGCTCCCATTCGTCCCATCCCTTTGGCCTCTTCTGGTTCCAGCAGAGCACCCCTGGTGTCTTCTCTGATGTGCTGAATACACCCGTATATTCCTAGGATAGTCTTTCTCTTTTCTCATTGCCAATTAATCCTGACTCCTAAGTTTGAGCTTCTTATTTTTCCACATTTCTGTCTCTGACAACTTTATGGCTGAAGTATCCCTTAATTCTGGGCAAAGACACCTGTAGGAGGTAGAAGAGTCTGGGGCCTCTCCTGATGTCTCGTGGATTCTAGACTTAATTTGCAAATAACTTGCTGCTTGATGTTTAACAAGTTACTTTCCTTCTTAGGGTCTCATTTTTTTTTTCTGTGAGGCTTAGGTGCCTGTGGGAACATACATAAAACTTAAGGTGCTTATATTGTAACCAAGCCAAAGTCCTGCTGAAGTGTATTGCCTCTTTTCTTCTTTCTCTCCCCTCTGGTACTCAGAATCAAACTCAGGGCATTCACAGTGAGTTAAATCTGCAGCCCGTATCTTATTTTTTCTTTTGAGACAGGATCTTGCTAAGTCACTATGTTGCCCAAGCTGGGCTTGAACTTGCAGCCCCCCCTGCCTACGACTCCCAGAGTGCTGGGATACATTGGCTTTTAAAACAGTAGGTCAAATGACTAGTGGGACAACCAAAAGATGCCTGAGGGTTGTTTTTGAAGGTCTCATTCTTCTCTTTTTTTCTCTCATGACCTGCCCGGAAGCACAACTGCATGCAGAATGAAGCCTTAGGATGGTGTCGTTTAGGTCTTCAGTGAAGTTATCATGAGCTTCATACTCTACAGTTAGTAGCCAATGCAGGTCCATGCAACATATTTTCTGGGAAGAAGGATCTCTCTGCCGTGTTAGGTGTTGAACATTGATAAAACAATAGTGGCCTGTGGGTGCTAGAGTTTGTTCCGCGGAGGATCTCTCTTCCTTGGCCACTGACTGCTTGCTCTCTCACTAACAGTGCATGTCACTGAGCATAAGGGTACTAGGCAGGAAGATGAGGCCAACCCTTTTCTGTCTTACCTACATGTGGGACAAAGCCTTTGGCTTGAGGAGTTCATGAAAGTTTCTAGGATCCCAAAATTCTATAGTCTAAATAAAATCATGGACCTTGAGACTTGAGCACATTCTCCAGAGATTCCATTTTATGGTATAACAAATGCTAATCCTCTTACTTTTAAAAAATCACTACTTTGTGAGGTAGGACAGAAATTTAAAAATATTTATTTACTTATTTAGTGGTGCTGGGGATAGAATAAAGCTTTTAAAATTAAATTTGTGATCGTAGTAGTAATATGTGCTTATTGTAGACTTAAAAAGTTACTTCAGAATCACTCACTATTTCACAATCTATGGAAATCAATTTGTAATATCCTAATATTTTTTCTACCTTTTTTCTGCATATATTTTAAGAGAGTATATTGACTCTTATATACTGATAACATTTTCCCTATCTTATGTAAATTTTTTCTGAAATTATTTAATATTTAAAATAATATCCTATTTTTGTATATTCACAATGTATGTGATTTGTTTTAGAAATTTAGTTTATTTACAGAATTTTGGTACTAAAAATTAGGCTATAACCAGCGTTTTTGTACCTCAATCTTTGATCAAATTCCTATTATCTCAAGAAGGATTTCTGGTGAAAGGATATAGATTTTATGTAAACACTCTTGATGTATATTTTAGGAATCTTGAGATCTTGTATTCTGGTCCTTGGTCCATCCTCATCACAGGTAGAATGGCAAGTGCCTGAATGTTAAGAACACCTCATTTGAAAATCTTAGATACTCCAAGTGGGAAATGTTCACCTTAAGCTTTCAACCTTAATTCTCCAAGTTTCTCTTTGTAGTGCTTGTTGTTTTCCCTGGCCATAGCCACGCCTGGCCAAGTGGAGCCTGTAGAGAGCAGGAAACCTCGTATTACCTTGGATTGACTGAAGGGCCAGCCTTTCTTATTAGAACATGAAAAATAGGCTGTTTATTACTTGTCAGATGAGAATAATGCATGTGAAAACACATTGAAAACTGTGAAGAACTCTATAAATGTGATGTGTTATTATTAGGGTTGTTTTGAATTCGATAATGATGCTGGTATGACTATGTAAGTATTATATAATGCTTTTGACACGTTAGAAGGCTTTGATATTTGAGTGATGGCATAAAAATATCTAGTCTGGTCCCCTTATTTTAAAGAAAGGAAACTGAGTCTCAGAGAACTTAATTGTCTCAAATATTACCCAGCAGAAAAGCCTGGCATCCTTTTCTCCTCATTTCTAACTCTTCTTGCCACATTCTTGGCTTCTCTTAAAACCAAGAGTAGCAATTAATAACATGTTCGTACATGCTTCTTAGGTTCTGTTTAATATTTTTACCAAATGTTTTTTTTAATCATCCTGTTTGTTATACTGATTTGCTTTTATGCCATTTATAAAATCTGTGGACACTAGGAAATATCAGAGACTTGTCATTAGATAATTTCCTCTTCTGAGTTAGTGAACCTGAAATAATGAGAGCTGTAGCATATACACTTGTATTTTTATTAGGTAAATATAGACCTGTTAGCAGTGGTCTTTGTGGAAGTTTACCAGTTACAGTCTCTGACCTCCTCTCCCTGGTGCCTGCATTCCCCCCTCTTTGAGTTATTACCTTGTAATATTACTGATTACTTATTTGTTTTATTACTTATCTTCCTAAGCTAAACTGCAAGCATCACAAAGATAGGTTGTGGAGTTTTTTTTTATGTCTTCTCATTGTTTAAGTTAGTGACCAGTGCCTTACACATAGTAATATATGATAAATATCATATGAATGAATGATTAGAGCCTTTATATTGGGCATAGAGAACTGAGTTCCGACTTTAGTTTTTAATTGTCTATAAATTTGGGCAAGTCTTTCTTCTCCTAAAGTCTTCTTTTAGCATCCATTAAATAAAAGCATTGGCTTTCTAAGGTTCTTCCTAGTTCCCAAAGTCCATAATTCTGTATGTTCTTAGTTTTAAGATGCTTTATAGTAATGAAACCACTTTTTGTTTTATTTACAAATAATATTTTATACAGAACCTCATGATAAAAACACATAAACATATAATGGTCTTGATTGAATTGTGAATAAAGATAGGAAAATGGGTGTCTGAGAATTAACTTTTGCCACTTGACTAACTGTAAACAAGTCCCTTTCTTGTAGTAGCTCCCAAGCCACATGTATGGAGCACTAGGCATCTGTAGGGCTTAGTTTTCTTTCTCTGAATTAGCTGTGGAGGCCAGAGGCATAGCTCAGGGACTGTAGACCAGGCTTAGCGTGCAGAAGGTCCAGGGTTCAATCTGCAGTACCACAATCAGTCTATCAATCAATAAAATTTGGATTGTGGTTTTTCATAAAATTCTGATTGTGCTCAGATATGGATCTAAAAGAAATGTTAACTAATGAGAAAGATGTAATATGGTCTTAAGTTGTGGAATGGTAGATGAAATTTTCTTTATAAAATGTTACCTATGCAGGAATAAAATTAGGATAATTTTTTATTGTATAATTTGATTAGAAACTTTTAGTTGAGGCTACTGAATAAATTTATGATTTTCCCCCATGGGGAAAAATTAATGTAGCCTAAAGCCTAGAGATAGATCTGTTTGTTGTGGAATTGCCAGGAAAAGGGGTCTGTAAGAGATTTTTACCCTAAGGTTTTCTCAGTTGTGGCTCCATCACTAGTCCATGGCAGTGAATGGAATGTTGTTGAAGTCAATTTAGGAACTCATGTTTAAGCAGTGGGTCTTCCATGGGCAAGGGAGGTCAGATACATGGAATCAACAAGAAGTGAACTGAAGATAAATGACACAGGCAGTTTCTTTTCTCCTGAGGGTATAATCAGATTGAACTCTGTGTGGATTACCAGCTGGGAGGCAGCTAAGTTAATATTTACCTAGTTCTGTGATATGAATTGTTTGAGGGAGTGTTCGGCTTGTTTAAATTTGAACATTCAGTAATAATCAAGAGAGATTGAATTTCTTGTTTTGTTGGGTATGTATTTACCATGTATTATATTACCTTTTATTAATACAGCAGCTAAGGTAACATTTAATTATATTGTCCATAGGCTTAATAGATTGGTATCTCTCTGCTTCTCATGTAAGCATCTTCTTGTTTGTAATTACTCAGTTAATTTTGAAAACCATTGCGTCTTGTTAATTAATTCTGGCACTGTGTTTCAGAGAAGTATGAGCACAGAGGTACCATTTTTAGTAGAAACTTTCTTTAGTCTCTTGTCTTAGGAAAAACAGAGCTACTTGTTGATGGGTGTTACTGATTGACCCAACTGCCTGGTCCTGTCTGGTGCTATGGTAACTGGAGGAACATTTGAAATTATTCAAACTCAAATTTTCCAAAGACATTTATTTTGATGATTCAGTAGGATCCAGTAGCTAGTTTTCCTACTTGCCTACCTTGATATTTATGGTCCTTAAGACAGCATATTTTTCTTTACTGAATTTTAGAAGATTTAAACAGTACAGCTGTATCTCAGTATCCATGGGGGATTGGTTTCAGGACCTTGCATGGATGTCAGAATTTTACTTCCTCGTTTCCTTATGTAAAATGGCATAGTATTTCATATAGTCTACCTACTTTCTCCTATATTCCTTATACCATCTTTAGATCACTTAGGATACTTAATGCGATCTAGATACTATGTAAATAGTTGTACTGTGTTGTCTAGGAAACAATGACGAGACACAAAATCTGTGTATCTTCACTCTGGATGCAGTTTTTTTCCAGATATATTCGATGCATGGTTGATTGAATCTGCAGGTGTAGAACCTGTGAGTACAAAGGGTGCACTGTATGTGTGTATAGTTTATTTTTCAGTAGAGGATTTGTTTTGAATTAAGAGGGATTTAAATACTGTTTTGCAGTAATGATTCAACATTTTTAAATCTGCTCATCATGACAATTTAGTGAAATATGGTAACGGTTAGTTTCATTTTAAATATGAAGAACTTGAAACCCAGAGAGTGTAATGACTTTTTAGGGAAGGATAACCAGTAGTGACCGGGCAAGTACTGGAATCTAGGCTCTTGGTTCCCAGGTTAGTGTTCTTTCCAGTGGGGTTCCAACCCAGTGTGTATCATTTTTCTTCCTCTACTTTCCATCTGGATGTCACAAAACATTAATCTATCGATAAAAATTAAAATGAGAGAAAAATAAATGGGAACTAGTAGCAAATTGAAACAACATTATTGAATTTGCAATCTTCCATCTCAGAGAGTGGTTTAAGCTGCACATTTAATATGAAAGATGGTAGAAATGAACTATTTTTGATAGATTTATGCTTAGCCACATTTCTTCTCTTTGGTGACCTGTGGAACCTTAGACCATCTCTATATGAGATTCGCTGTTACAGCACAGCTGACTTGGCTTACTCTTGTCTTCCTCAGCGTGGTGTGCTGGAGGAAACCTGCGTTTCAACCATGAAATGAGACCCAACTGACACTGACTTTCCTTTCAGAAAAATAGGTATTTTAAAATCCAAATGTGATTTTAGAACTTAGTTGCAGTGTAATATTAATGTATAATTCAGGATAGACTTTATCATCATGGACACTTTTTATTCCATGGTTGTTCATGTATATTTTAAAACATGCCAATACTCTGTAGTTTAGGCCACTAACTCAATATGCATAGAAACAATGCCTGTTATGCTCGCTCTGTCCTCATCCTTGTCCACCTAACGTGAATTTGCTTATCTCCATTCTCACTACAAAGTAATAATAAAACAAGAAAAAACACAAAAACAGTAGCTTCTCGAGAGCAACGAGGCTGTGCTATGCTAATTTTGCCACCTGGGGTCGAGGCCAAGAAATGTCTCAGTATTCCTTCACTACCACTTTTGTATTTTTAAGATTGATCTTCCCTTTTCTCTTGTTATTCAGGCTCAGCAACTCTTCTTTAAGCAAACTCCTTCTGGGTGTCTGCATTTTTTCTTTCTTTCCATTTTCCTTTTTTTCCCCCAAATTCAGTCACCTCAGGGATAATTTTTGCTCTTTTCTGTTTTATTTTCAAACGTCTTTCAACTTAAGATGCTCTCTCTACTCATCTCTAAAAAGAAAAAGAAGAAAGGAAAGAAAAAAGATGACAATTGTGGTCGCTCTCTGAGAGCCCTTCTAATGAAGTGTGGAAGGAAACACCTTCTGAGGTGACTTGGACCCTCTGCTGCAGGAACGAGTTTGTGTTATATTTGGGAATCCTGGGGCTGAAGCCTCAGAGGCCTCTGCACAAGCACACTTCAGAACATTGGAACTAGAGTGTCTATGTCTGTCTTCTCTAGTGAACCTGATTTTTTGTAAAGTACCAACATTTAAGACACATTTAATCACCAGTTATTTACCCAATGTTATTTTTCTCTTAAATTTCATTGGCAGATTCGTTTTTCTACTATTTTTACTCCACATCTGCAGCAGTCTGTTTGGATATGCTAGGGCACTTATTATCAAACTTAGGCATACCTTGCAATGACTTGGAGGGCTTATTAAAATGAAGATTGCTGGATCTTGCCCCTGGAGCTTCTGATTTAACAAGTTGGTGTATAGCCTTGAAATCTTATTTCTAACACCTTCCTAGGTGAGGCTTGTGCTGCTAGTTCAGACTGCCCTTTGAGAACTGTAGCAGCTACTTTATGTGTTGCCACAGTGATTTGCTGTCTTTTTTTTGGCCCAAGTGTATGCAGGGGCCATTTTGGGCAATATGGACAGGATTCTAGTCTGCCACTTTTCTTTCACTGAGAGAATCAGTTGATCTCAGTTGACCTTTAAGGTTGGACTTTGAGGATTGTAATGTGTCTTATTGTGTATCTTATTAGTCTATTTCTCTATCCCCAAGAAGAATGACTAAGACATAGCAAATGGCATTTAGTGAACATGAGTATATATTTGGGTGGGGCTGGGAAATATTATAGGCCTGGGATATTGAGTATTATTTGTAGAGTTTCCATAAGAAAAGGCTCCGAGTTATGAATAGGTTTCATTACTCTATGTAGCGTTACTTGTTTGTGAAGTAAGCGTATTTTTGCCCTATGTCCCTTTGGTAATACTCTGATTTTCAGTGCAGGTTAGCGATTCATTTATGGTATTGCTGATACTAGAGTAGAAACAAAGAAAGGACAGCATTGTTTTTTTGGGTAGATTTTACTTGTCAATTTTATTGATTAGTTTTTACAATATCCTAACTAGATTAAAAGAAAAAAGACATAAAGAATACCTGAAATGCCAAGCAAATGACAAATGGTAGTTATTTCAGGGGTAGAGTGAGTGATGATATTATCTAGTAGTAAATTGCAAGCACAAAAGGAACAGGTGAACTGCTCGATCAGGAGACTCAGGAAATACTGTGTTAGCTTGTCTCCATGGCCATGTTCTTTTCTGTGTGATTGTGAAGCACTGCAGTAGAATGCCAGCTCAGTGGTGCGTGAAGTTTTCCCTATGCCATGATTAAAGATTATTGATACACAACTAGAATCTCAGATCTTTATCCTTTTCTAGGGTCCTTAGATACCATCCTACTCTGATTTCTTCAGCTTACAGATGGTGAAATGGGACTTAAATAAGGATGAGACTTGTCCCCACAGATTGCGTGTCTGATGCTGTTCTTGTTCTACTCTGTTGCCTTTTCCCTCCTGGGCTTCCCAGCTCACTTGTAGACTTTTAGATTCCCCAAAGTTATCTATGGGCAACCAAGTTGAGGAAGAGAGATTTACATGCTTTTGAGTGTGTTCTTCAAAGGCCATTTTCTGATACAAGGAATGGACTCAGTCTGTGTCATCCTCTCCCCATGGCTGCATGTGTTTGGTTTCCAGATACAGGCCCATTGTAAGCCTCAGGTTGTACCTTGGACAGACAGATTAAAGGGAGGCAGTGAGAAATCACCTCTTATCCTATCCCTGGCTTGTTCTGCCCCGTTTCTACCTTGTTACCTCATTCCTCAATCATGTCTTGATAAGTTCCTCTTAGGTTTGGGGCCATGATTTAGTATTGTCAGCTCTGCCTTAATTGTGGGAGAGTTGGAGTGTTACGTGGTGGAAGTGGGGGTGGGTAGGAGGATAGCACTTGCTGAGTATCTATTTTATGGCAGTTCCTTTCCCACATATTAGCTGCTCTCCACCACATCTCTATGCAGTATTATGTCTGTCTTACAGATATCAAAACTGAGATATGGTACTTAAGGCAAGATATGGTACATAAGGTAACATAGCTAATGGGTGGTGGAGCTGAGGTTCAGACTTCAATTTCTTGAACTCTAAGTCTGACACTTAATTCACTATACTTTTCAAGGCCTGTAGTTTACCTCACAAACCTCAAGTTATTGTTTTTTTTTTCAATTCTTTTTTTTTCTCAGAATACTTACTGAATCCTACCATATTATAGCCACTCTACTAGGCATTGAAGAGGCAGTCCCTGCCCACTTGAACTTACTACTATCTGTTGGAGAAGAAACAGTAATGGATAGTGTGGAGGGTGTTAAAATGGAGAAACAATAGGAATAAGCAACAGGTAATACTACCCTAGCTTAGGGTAGTAGATGAGTGCTATGTTTTGCAGTCTATTCTTCCTAAAGGAAGAAACATTTTTTCCCCACTATTTTTTATTAATATACAGATGTAATACATAGTATTTACAATGAATTTGGGTGTTTCGTACATCTATGTATCACATCGACTTCACAATCCCTTCCCATCTTCTACCCTCCCACCCCCTCCCTGTCCCTTCCCTCGGCTCCGGCTATCACTTCGTATGGTTCCAAAGAATGTCTCTGTTCTGGGTTTTACAAGTCCGAGAAACCATACAGTGTTTAACATATTAATCTTTTGCACCTAAGTCATTTCACTTAAGTCACCACTCTACCTCAGCTTCCTATTCCTCTAATGGGTTCACAGTAGTTAGATCTTGATATCTCTTCTCTGAATCCAACCAATCTCTTTATTGGGATATTCACCAAAAGTTTTTTTTTTTTCCATATTTTCCTATATCTTTGTTGTTACTGTTACACCTGGACTTACCCACCAGTTCCCATTAGAAAATAACTACAAGCATGTAGTTCAAAAGATTAGTTAATTTGGGAAAGAGAAAAAATAAATAGATACATAAAATTCAGTTGCCTTAGCTGAGTACTGGAAGGTGCATATTTGTACATTCACAATGTTATCTTTACATCAGTCAGTTTCTAGAGGAAGAACCATTTAAACTGAGACCTGTGCCAAAGCGTGAAAGAACCTTGAACAAAGAATTGGAGGCAAAAGAGTGTGGTAGGAACACAGTAAGCAGTTGTGGCTGATGATCTACTTGAAACCTTTCTTGTGCTGCCTGCCTACCCAGCACAGTGCCTGGCATTTAATGGGTTCCCAGTGAATGTTTGCTGAAGGAATGCATGAATGGTTGAAACAGTCAGTCAGTGGCAATGCTGAAAGCTCATTTTGCCTTACATAATAACATAAGTTACCTTGGCATGATTCACAGTTTCAAACAGCTTTTTCCTCCAGCATCTCTTGTCTTTCTGTTGTTGTGGATTTTCTTGCTGTATTTTGAATGTCCACACGTGTGCCCTGCCTTTCCTTCACAGCCATGGGGTGTCTTCCTGCCTCAAAGAGAGCAAAAGTAGAGCTGCCCTATTATCCTCTTAGTGGTTGCCTTGAGCATGAAGTTTGAAATAGTGTCAGTGATTTGATTTTTTCCTCTGGGGATCTAACAATTGAAAATAAATGTAGAAAGATCCCCAAAGGAGTTTTTTTCATGGGGGCACAAGAGATGACAGCACTGGTTATTGGTGCACTTCGACAATGCAGAGTTATGTAAGTGGGTGAAAAATAGAGACTATTCCACCAAAGTCAGCTTGCCTTACTTAAGTGATTTTGTATTCCCCAAGTGGGTGGCCCAGAGTGGTTCTGTAACTCCCCTATTTGCAAAATTCCTAGTTCATGACAGAGAGGAATAGAATTTTATAGATTGGAATACTACAAATGTTCATTTAAACAATGACTGTACTGGGTGCTGTCACATTGCATTTAATAACAAATATAAATAGCATCTAGGTTTTTAAGAATAAATTTCTGACCTGAAAAATGGTAGGAGTAGCACAAAGCATTGCAGAAGCTGAAACTGATGAGCATAGCCTCCTTGTTTGTTCCTTGGTCCAGAAAAGATCCTATGTCAGTTGGAGGTCCAGTTTTCCCTGATCTAAATCTCCTAGACTCCATGGAGTCTTTTTTTTTTTTT
>PVKB01006582.1:0-57802 GCA_004027205.1 Ctenodactylus gundi
GAACCCAGCCCTCCCTCTCTCCCCACCCTACCCCCCTGTTTCACTTTGTTTTTTGTTTTAAGTTCCATAAGAGTTGTGATCTGGGTCTCTCATATCAGAGAGACCATTCGATGTTTCACCTGCTGCTTCTGACTCACTTCACTAAGCATGTTGTTCTCAAGTTTCTTCCATTTACCCGCAAAAGCCTCCATGCTGTTGGACTTTACAGATGCCTAATATTCCATTGTGTGTAAGTACCACAGTTTTTGTATCCACTGGTCTGTTGATGGGTATTTTGGTGACTTCCATATTTTAGCTATTGTTAGTTGAATACGGGTATACACGTATCTCTGTTATGTTTTGTTTTGGCCTCTTTCGGAAATATTCCCAGGAGGGGTGTCGCTGGATGAAAGGGGATATTTATTTCTACTCTTTTGAGAAATCTGCATACTGTTTTCCAGAGTGGTTGTATGAATTTACACTCCCACCAGCAGTGCAGGAGGGCTCCTTTTTCCCCACAGCCTCACCAGCACTGATTGCTATTTGACTTGTTGATGTAGGCCATTCTCTCTGGAGTGAGATGATATCTTAGCGTTGCTTTGATTTGCATCTCTCTTATGGCTAGGGATGTTGAGCATCTTTTCATGTATCTATTGGCCTTTTGCATTTCTTAGTGAGTGAACTGCCTCTTCATTTCATTTGCCCAGTTTTCAATAGGATCCTTTATTTTGGTAGGCTTACTTTTCTTCAGCTCCCTGTATATTCTAGTTATGAGCTTCCTATCTGAGATGTTCGTGGTGAATATTTTTTCCCAGTCTGTTGGTTTGATTTTCAAATGAGTAATTTGGTATTTGGTTCTTTCCGTGCCTTTGATCTGGGCACTTTCTCAGTGTGAGCAAATGTAAAGCCTTAGTCCGAATCCCTCCTCTTCTGGAGATGCTCCAGTGGTCTAGCACAGGCTGGGTAACTGGTTCACTGTAGGCGAACTGATCCAGATCTTTGATTGACAGCTTTAAGATCGTGAATTTCAAACTTGCTTAAATTGTTAAAAGTGTTATCCTTTAATTGCTGCACTGTTATAAAAGAAGAAATACTGGCCTATTTCAAAATAAGTGGGCTTTATATTTCATTTTTCAGATGACTGAACTTTTAACTTCCTTCCAAGAATCAGAGACTAGGTGGCTCTGGTCATTGTCATGTGTTATAAAGTGATCATGGTACTAACTCAAGCGTAGTAAAACTTTAGGTGAAAAATTTTCCTCTTGCAAATTGTCTTGTAAGTTCAGATCTTCAGGTGAAGCCTGCAAGGGCCCTGGAAGCTTTATACAAACTTACCCGATGGGCAGATTCTCTTCTTTTACTTTTTCCTCTTTTGTCTCCATCTCACTGTGTGCCCCAGAGAGCAGATTTACATGAACTGTTTAAAGAGTTTCCTTGTGGTCTGGATTTTAATTAGGTTTGGTCAATTGAAACCCCTTAACCTGGAAAGTAGTCTTTTTTAAAAAAAAAAAATACCTACATTTTATTCAGCACATGGATGAAAAAGGCCTAAATTTAGGCTCTTGCTCTTGGTCTGTCAAATCTGTGGCTGCAGATGACCCACTGAAAGACTGGATAGAAGTTATTTCTTGTAAAGAGGCGTCAGCCACTGGGAATGCTACTCCCATTTTTATCAGCCTGAACATCCTGAATATCTTGTTATTACCTCTCCTTCTTTTCCTTTTCCTCTCTGCCTTTCTCTTTTTTCTGTGGAAGTTGTGCCACACTGCGAGCAAAGCATTGTCTGTTGGCTGTGGTGCTTGGGCTGGCACGGTTTTAGCTCATCAGAGAATGTGCCGATTTGAATGCATACTGTAGCCTGTGTTGAGGAAACTCTCCCTACCTCAGTTTCTGCTAAGGCATCAATACAATTGATTTCAAGTGCCGATGTGAGTGTGAGCTGAGCCTCATGTTCAGAAATTACAAACAGCAATGTAAGATACATATCGATCCCTCTTGGATCCTTTGGCCAGATTTAGAAAGAGATCTGAGAACAGTGAGAAGAATTTTGTGAAAAAATTTTCTTGTTGAGAGCCATTATCATTCTGCGAATCCCAATGTACACAGCAGGCTGTCATGGGGAGTGCAAATTGGGTTTCCTGTCTGACGGACACCTGACAATTCAAAGGCAATGATACAATGGCGGATGTCAGATTGCACGCCAAACTTTAATGAATATAGAAATTATGAGTGTTGCTTGAGGACTGAAAGTAGGCCTGACAGGCAGGAGCGGACCAGAGGAGCCTATCTTTGATCTTGCCCAGAAGATAGAGAGAGACTGTTTCAAAGATTAGAGACGGTTTAGAATGAGAAGTGTCCGGCATGGGGGAGACCAGCGGAGGAACGGAGTACAGCACTCACATCCTGGGGCATTTCAGCTGTCTGAGTTCAGCCCAGTGGGGAACCTTGGAGGGGCACGAGGATGCGCTTGTAGATCAAAGTATGATCTTGGAACATCTGCCATGTAAGTTGTGGTGTAGAATATATTATAAAAACGATTGATGGACATGTAACATTTTCTTTTTTGTAAAAATAAAATTAGAATCACAGTTTGTCCTTATTATTGATTTACTTTATGATAGCTATTTTTATTTATTTGGATTAACATAGGTGATTGTAGATTTGAAGTTTGCCACTTAAATTTGTCTCTTTTCAGATATCTTTCCATTTTTTCATTTGATGAAATTTGTTTCATGGCCTAATTTTATGTGAATTAAGACATGAATGTTAGAACTTGCATCTCAATTGTAGAAATACCTAAGATAGAAGAAATAGGTAACTGATTAAAAGAAAAAAGGGGAAAGGGCCAAAACATGTTAAACTGACCAATGGCCAAAGATTATGTCAACATTTTTATTAAAACATGAACAACAAAAAAGCAAAACTTTTGGAGCTAATAACAACAACAGCATGTGAGGTATTTATTTATTTAAAATATCCATTCAACACATATTTATTGAAATTATTTTGTGACAACCAATGTGCTCACTAGGAGAGAGACACGAGTGATACCACACACAGCCCTTGTTCTCATTATGCAAGTGAAGGATAATAGTAGCTCATGTGTTTTGAGAACTGATTATTTGCTCACCAAATTAGTGAGTGTTACAATTTATAGTTCTGATAAGGATACTAGGCAGATATTCTTGCAAACTGATGATTGCACTTTTGAGAAGTTTGCCTGGCAATCAAAAGGCGTAGAATGTTTGCATTTTTGACCACATTGTATTTCCAGGGATCTTTGCTAAGAAAACAGTGAAAAATGAAGCTGAACACGTTGGTAACTTATGTCCACAGAGAAACCTGAACGTGAAGGTTTATAGCAACTTTATTCACACTGTCAAAATATTGAAATAAATAAGACATTTCTATTAGTGCAAGGGTAAATAAACTATAGCACATGTCCCGACAATGGAGTATGGAAGAAATGAGCTATGTAGTCATGGAAAGGCATGGGAAAACTTAAATGCATAGTAACTGACAGGAGCCAGCACAGAAAGGCTAGATATTGTATGCTGCCAGCTGTCTGATGTTCTAGAAAAGGAAAAAAACAATTATGAGCACTATAAAAAACTCAGATTGAGGAGCAGGAGCAATGGATGAGCAGAACACAGGATTTTGGGGGAATTGTGACTATCTGTGTGACACTATAATTTTGGGCGCTTGTCATTGCACTAGACAGTGCAAAACTATTGCATGAATATTATAGTAAGTGATTCTTTACATGAACACACACACAGATAGATGGATGGATGGATGGATGGATGGATACCGAGTCTCCCTCCAGATGCCAGGCTGGCCCAGAGCTCATCATGTGATCCAGGCTGGCCTTGAACTCATGGCAACCTCCTGTCTCAGCCTTCTCAGCGCTGGGATTACAGGTGTCTGCCAGCACATTTTGCTGATTTTTATGTGGTGCTGGGGAACTGAACTCAGGACCTTGCACGGGCTAGAGAGGGGATCTGCTTCTAGTCCAGTAGTAACTGATTTTAAAGCCTGTTTGTCCTCTATTTAATTATTTTTGAACTAAGACAGATAATATAATTCACAACTACCATAATTGTGCACAGAACAACTGAAGTGCATTTCTTTATGTTGCCAGATGGGCCCACCGCAGCCTCTCCGGTGTGGGGTCCCTCTTCTTCTCTCTGACTCGGGATGCTCTCTGTCACTGCGATGGTTCAAGTTAGTGATTAGTGGCATGTTGTTAGCTCTTTACCTTGTTTCTTAATTTAAAAATAAATATAAATGAGAAGCTTGGGTGGTACCTTCCTGCATTCCATTCTTGTCTTTCCTTCAGGAGCCTGTGCTCTCAGAGAGGGGGCAGGCAGAAAACATGGCTGGCGGATGGAGGCAAGTGATAATGAGAAGTTTTTACAAAATTAGTAAAGGTTGAGACGTTATTTTTTCCTTAGGAGTCGTCCAACAGCAGAGGGTACAGAACACATTGAACTAGACTACAGGACAATACAAGTAACCTTGTGATAGATTTTCTCTATGAGTAGAAATTAAACATATTTACTAGTAGCTAGATGGAATGTGGGAGGATCAAGGATCAAGAAGTTTGTTCCATTTTAAGAACACATCCAAGATGTACATACTAATGTATGTGTTAGGTATGTGTTCCCCATCTTCTATCTATGTAGCCCATCTGCAAAAACAGCTTTCACTGCCAACTGAGGCTCTGTAGCTTGTACCATCATGTTACTATGAGGATCACAGTAGGTAGGACCAACCATCTCATGGAACAGTGTTAAATGATGTTGAACTAGGCCTTGTTCCATGTTTTCATTTTTCTTCATCTACTTATAATTTGCATTTTTTATCTTAGTGTAGATTTGGGCTGATCTGGTCTATTCTGGAAAATAAACATCTACCTTCATGTCAACTATATAGCAGGTATGTCCTACTGCTGCTAGAAATGCTAGTTTACACTGATAAAACTTATTTTTTGCCCAAATTTTTCTTTTCATTAGGATGCGTGATAGAGAATAGTAGTACTCAGCTTGAGAAGTTGGTGCATATACATACTGCCTTTGGACCATATTTCCCTTCCCCATTCCCATCCCCCACATTCCTTGTCCCACTCTACAAGGTCATTCTGCCTATTTCCTTCCACCTCTCCTTTCTTTGTGTTGGTCCCTGGCCATCACCCAGGCTGTGGTACGTGGAACAGAGCCCTTTAAGGTCGCCCTGCCTGAGGACATGTTGTAGCTAATGGCACTAAACCCACAGGATAAGTGCTGTGTGAAAGTAGAGAGACACAATCCTGACATATGCACCTGTGCAAGTGGATGACTATAACAGCTTCTGGGACTTTTTTTTTTTTAGGCCAAAATCATTTTTCCTCTTTTCTACTTTCAGAACATAGGCCTGTACTTTATTTAGTTTTTAACAGGCCCAAGCTATTCACAGTCACCCAGGCGACTCCAGTTAGCCCCCGGAAGTCGGTGGGAATGTGCACTTGATACATAGTTCACGCATAAGAAAATTGACAGATTGTCCAAACAGAGCACTAACTTGCATCATATGCTAAAATAGAAGGTAAGCCTGCAGTTTTGGTCATTATAAAAATCTAAAAATTGCCTTGCAGATACTTTAAGAAGCTATACAACACCATAGAAAATGTAACTACAATGCTGGAACAACAATTATTAGAACTCCATTTATTGCTTGAAGTCAGCAAAAATATGATAAAAAGTCAACAAGATCATAGGGCTAATATATAACTTGCCAAAGAGCTTCTGAGACCAATTAATTGTAGTTTACCTTGCTTTTTTTTACATTTTTGTTTCATTTTTAATGATTAATTAATACCACAAAAGAAAGCCAATAGAGGATAGAGAAATAAAAGAAAAGCTGAGTAAATCCCACATAGACAAGCACATTTCTACCTGGCGATATTTACTTTCAAATAAAGGATACATGTGACACACCCTTAGGGTTTATGTCAAACCTATTAAACTTTCCAAAATTCTGAAGCCTCTTATTATAATTTATAATATGTATCTAAATACAACAAATGACATGAACACGAACGTGTCTGTGTGTATGCAAATGTTTTACAATCCCCGTGTTCTGGGCATGCTTATTTTAAACAGCCTTCTAGACCACCAAAATCTTAGGACAAGCTAAGAATGACAGACATTTCCTTGAGGTTTACTTTAATGTAATATAACCAGAAGCTCAGACTAAATCTCACCTCATTTGCTGACTGTTACCTGTTCAAAACTATTGCCTTAACAGAACATCAGGCATAGTAGTGACTGAAAATAAGGCCATGGAAAGCTGCTGCTAGAGCTTCACGTGTAAGGCTATTAAAAGTGAGTGCATAATAGATGTGATTAGCCAATGGAGGATATCATCCCGGAAAGGATTTCTAAATGTGTTACTGGGAGTTTCAGGCTGGCTGGAATCAAGGAGGCATAACTAACATGTGAGTGTAATTTAAGGTTGAAGCCTCAGTCAGCATATTCTATGCCAGGCGAGGGAAGATGGTATTAACAGATAGGGAGGTTGGTGGAGAGATCCAAACTTTGTGGGCATCTTCACTCTGGGAAAGAGCATCGTTGATAAGCATGTAGGCATTCTGATCTTCTTGTGTGTCTCCCTCTGTATGGGGAAGTGAGAGCTCATGACTTTTAATTATGAATATTTTTGATAAGTAAAACAACATCCTCTTTCCCTTAGCCTGAAATATATTACTTGAAAAATTTATCAAGCATCTGGGTCTAGGTTGTGTTACCTAATGAAGAAAGCATAGCTTCTTCCTTGGTAGAGCCTTATGTACATGTATATACGAAACTATGACAGGACGTTTACTTATAAAGAGTCTCATAACTTGCTTAGCTCAAGTTAGGCACCAAAAATTGAATTACTCTGAGCATTTGTTAACAAATTTCTGTTGTAGCACTGTGAGAGTCCAACAATGGAGGATGATGAGCCTGAGCCCAGCTTGGTTATCTTAGAAACTTAGCAAACAAAACAAGCAAAGCAAAATGATAAAGGGCGCGTGCAAGCACACACACACACACACACACACACACACACACACACACACAGCAAACACATGCGCAGAAATTCTGGAGATGCAGGTGAGAAGTGGATTCTTGAGACTATTGTTCTGTTCCCGAAACATCACACAGAACATACCTCTTACATGTATGCCCATCACCTTCCATATTTCTACCTTTTTCTTTCTTGAAACAACATTTTCAGAAGTCACCATGAGTCAAGATTTGAAAAAGACATGTAAAAAATAAAATGCTGCCTGAAATAATGTAAGGATAAGGCAGGGTTAGGTACTGATCATGGATTAATTACACAAGATAGAAAAATACAAATCTGTAACATTAAAGGTGATCTCACTGGCCTCATTTGCAGAGTCAAAGCAAAAATTGGTATTTTAAAGGAATTTATTTGGACTAACTTTGCTCATAATTCCAGATATTTTATGTTTAAATATATCTTTTATTTCAGTTAAATGTTTCAAATTAATTTTCATTTTATGAACACATCGAAGATTCAGATATTAATGAGGTATTGAACCAACTATGTTGAATTAAACTAGAAAGATAATGACTATTTCTTAGAAAATCAACTTTAGATAGCTTTAGGTTTTAGACTCAACTCAAAATGTCAAAAACCAAAATCCATGATATATCAGAAATAATTTTAACACATACTTTTCCAGAAATATTTATTTTCATAGCCTCTCAATCTTGATATTTGTAGTCATTACATAATTTGATAGCATACACATGTAAAAATTTTTTGAAAATTTTAAGTGTTTACATTTTAAAGCTCTAATTTTATGTTCCAAATCTTCCATAAAAGCGAAATTCTGATCACGCAGCTGGGAGTTTAGAGAAGTCTGCACACACATTTGAGATGACTAAGCTAATTGAATTATCAGCCTCCAGTTCTCTGAAAGCTGCACTGTCTACTCTAGAATTGCTGCTTGCTTTAGGGCTTGTGCATTCAAATTTGTAACTTTCATTTCAAAAACAGACCCCGATTCATTTTTCTGGGAGCTATCACGCTAGTGACTTGGGAGTTCTAGTGCCACGCAGTTCCCACTTCCTTCCATCCCCGTGCACCAGTATTCTATTAAATCCTTAGTATTGAACAGTGCATGGTTATTTTATTTCTGTGTATTTTTATGTTGGAGCAATAGTGTGGTATAATAATACAATTTTATTTTAGTGATATAACAAAATATTGCCTGTTTTTCAATGGAAGTTTCTATGTTTATAACCTACCAGCAGTTGGGCATGTTGCTTAGGGTTCTCTAGAGAAACGGAATCAGTATAAAGAATTCTAATTGTGCAAGGTTGTTTATTAGGTCGCCTTACAGGATCAGAGGTGACGAGGCTAGGATGGCCCTCTCTGTGTTAAAGAGCTAGAGGACCCATGTAGTCGTTACTCGGTCCAAGAAGCTGAAAGCTACAGAGGAAATGAGATTAAGGGTGGAACATTGGTCTGGGGTTAAAGGCCTCAAAGGTCCCTGGAGAGCTGGTGGCCTGCGAGTCACTGGGTTGGAAAGTTGAAGGAATCGCTGTCTTGCTATGCGCCATAACAAGAAAAGACACATCCTTCCGACCAAAACGCACTTCTAGAAATGCAGCAGACCCTTCCCTTTCTGCTCTGCCCTCTCAGTTTGTTGGTGTGTATGCCAATCATCTCAGAAGGGTGCTTTACTAATCTGCTGGGCATTTCCGAATCCCGTGAAGTTGATACACACAATTAACACTCACAGGGGGTCACGGTGCATTTAGTGAAGTAGGTGAGAAAGGTAAATGTGAGAAGGGCCTTATGGACGGTGATGAGGCTGGGTGTGGTGGAACGTGGGTGAAATCCCAGCTCCTTGGAGGCTGAGGCAGAAGGATCGAGCTCAGCGGCAGACTGGGTGATGTACTGAGACTCCATGTGTTGCAGTTTAAATCAAATGTCTGTCAAAGGCTTATGCATTGAAAGCTTGATCCCTGGCTGATGTTAACACTGGGAAGTGGAGGAATGGTTAGAGGGTGGGCCTCTTTGGAGGAAGTGGATTATTAGAGGCATCTTTTTGAAGGGCACACACTTTGTCCTTGGCGTCTGGTTTCTCTTTGTGTCTTTGTATCCCAACTACTCCTTTGCCCTGCTACGTACTGCCTGCCCATGATAATCTGCCTTGTCTAGGACCTAAAAGGATGGGGCCCAGCCACCATGGACTGAAACCCCTGAAACTTTGAGCAAAATTAAACCAAAAACAAAATTTAAACCAAAATTTTAGGTGTTTTGTCATAGAGCTGGAAAGGTGATTAATATATCATCTCAAACAAAGAAAAGAAAATGTAAAAGGTAGAAAAGAATGATGGGGCTGTGGAGATGCAGCTGGTGCTACTTTTCGCCCGAACACCCTTGCTGTGTTGCTGTATGGTACAGGTCCCTTTGGTTTTAAGGAAGTTCTCTGATCTTCAGCATCTTGACTTCAGTTCAAGTCCTCTGAAAGCAGAGCGGAGGAAAGGGTTTAGGTTTATTTGTTTTTAAAAGTGAAGAAATAAGACATGCAGAGGAGAGGAAAACCCGGTGTAGAGGGGATGATTGATGTTTCTGCATCAGACCACAGTTGCTTGCCCCACAAGGCTACCTGGGAAACAGAAGAATGCTGTCCATCCGATAATGTCCTTTGTTGCCTGAGGCTTTCCCCGGGTTCGTTAAATCCTTGAGTTTTCTTACCCTTGCTTTCATGCTTCTTAATTGATGGAGAAGATTATGGGGATTGGTAGGAACCTGGAAATGCCACACGTCTGAGGTCTGCCACCATCTGTGAAATATAGGGGTTCTAGCACAGGTCTAAGAAGCACCCGACACACACACTTTACTGAAGAAATTGTGATTTTTAGATTGATGCCTCTGAGAGAGGAAACTGGTTGATAGAAAGATTGAGAGCAGTGATGTTTTAGTGTATTTCTCTTGGAGTTTCTTCTGAAAGGTAGAACAAAGAAGACGTGAAGTCTTCAGCCCATCACCTCGTCCAACCAGATGGGTTGGTCTCAGCATATTTTGAGCTTCTGAAACAGGCTTTTGTTTTTTAAACTAAGGAAAGTTTGAAAACCACAAAATGTGGAAATTTTGGCTGAACTTGGGCTATGAGCCTTCATTCTACCAGTTAGCAGACATATAAACATTGGGCAAGTTACTTAATCCTCAATTTTCACATTCTGTGACATTTGCTTTCCTTATAAGTTTGGGGTGAAGATGATTTGAGATAATGCATAGAAAGGCTTTGTTCAAGACTAGGCACAGATTTAATTCTGCAGTAAGCTCAGGCAGAGAAGGCAAGTGGAAGACTTAGCAACCGAAGAGACACGATTAAGGGTGGTAAAAAAGGAAAAGGAGTCTATGCTATTTGAACATAGCACTTTTCCTAGGAATGACAGTGGCTATGAATGTCTAAGCATTACAGACATTGAAGCAATTTATGCTCAACATAGTTAATGCTTATAATTATATATATATAAGTGAACTTTAAGAACTGTATAGCCTTTTAGGCATCTTATTGAATTTAGTTGGCTTGTTCAAATACTAGATTAATTTTTAAGGCATATGTACATTTTCTTGTATAGTTTTTATTTATAACCAGTGGAAAGACTTTCCTTCTGGTGTGTGTTGGTGGTTACACTGTTAGTTATTTTGCAATATTAGCTACATCTTTTTGGCCTTGAATCTCTATTTAGCATATTCACTTCCAGTTCATGTCAATTATGATCTCATCTGAATCAAGCTAGAAGATAATTTATTATTCTACATATGCAAACTCATTTGCACAGAAGGGCTATGCAAAGACATTTTTTGAATATTGGAACATGAGATGAATATATTAATTTAAAATTTTTATTCTTTTAATTTTGTCTCTGAGTATTTTTTTTTTTGGAATGGTAGCCATAATGTCTGGTTCTTTCTTTTCTTGTATCAATCATAAACTAAATTTCTGAGGAACTATTATATCTTTTATGTATTTTATCTGTTAGATTTAAGAGAAATTATTTAATATGCCATTTACAAGAGTATAATATATGTAAAATAAATTGATTTTACTAAAACATGTTTTTCTTAAATGTAGAATAATATACACATAAGAAACCATCTATTATGATTAGGGATGGTATTATAAACTTTGAAGACCTGAGTTGCTATATGCTGTAAAGTTCCTTCCTTTCTCCACTACCATGGAATTGCACACCAGGACAAAAATACCCAGTATCCACAACTGAAAGGACAAGAGGTTAATTTGGTTCACAGTTTCAGTGGACTTAGTACATAGTTGGCTGGTTCAAAGGCAGAGATGGCATAGCAGAATGGAATGGGGGAAGAAATCTATTTACCAAATGGCAGACAGGAAACAGAGAGAGAAGGGAGGAGCCAAGAATAAGGATACATCCTCCCAGATCATGTTCTCAGTGACCAGCCTCTTCCTACCAGGTCCCATGTCCAAACAGCACTGTCAGCTTTGAACTCACCGGTGAACTCGTCCATTGAAGGATATAGCATCTTCATTATCCAATCACCTTTCACGACCCACAGCTCTATGTAGGAAACGTTTGGTCAGCATTTTAGATCTAAATCATTATGTTATGTCCCTAGAGCCCGAGACCCCTAGAGCCTCATGTCTATCTCACTGTGAAAATGCATTTAGTGCATCTCTAAGTGTTTTCAAAATCTTAACAGTTGCAGCATTGCTAAAATATCCAAGTCCAAAGTTTCTTCTGAGATTCAGGGCAAACTCTAGTTGTAAATCCCTGAAAAAGGGTGAAACATATCCAACATACATTGAACAGAGTGTAAACAGCCCCATTGCAAAAGGAAACAACAGTGGAATAGACCAAAATCTGACCACAGCAAGATTGAAACCCATTATGGCAAACATTAGGTCCTATAGCTGCATTCCCACACCTAGGGCAGGTTTTGGTAAACGTAACTCTAAAAGGCATAGACAACCCTTCACCAAGGCCTTGGCTGGCTCTGCTTTCTGCCTGTAGCTTTCAACTTATGACCTGCATTTCTGGCATCTCTGACTTCCTGCGGCCTCCACTGTACCGTTGGCTTTACTCTCGCAGCTTCATGTGCTGCCCTCTCAGGGCATGCTACTGGCCTCCAAGGCCTTCCTCTGAAATTTGGGTGGAAGCCTTTCAGAACCTACAGCTGTTGCATTCTCTATGCCTGAAAATCCAACACCATAAGGATAATGCCAAGATCTGTCGTCAGCTCAGGCAGTAGCCAAACCCCCTTGAACCATGGGTGTAGCAGCCTGTGGTCTGAGAAATAAATCTTAGAAAATCAGTACCCTAGGTGGCCCTTCTTTTCTAGTGGCCATCATAGTGAGCCTAACTTGAGACCATCATTCTTAGTGAAGTGAATCAGACTCAAAGATTAAATATTGCATGGTCTCTCCAATATGAGAAATACACAGTGCAAATAAACAATACAGTCAAATAAGTGAGGTGTTGGGAGTCAGGGGAAAGAGGAAGGAATGGGATGGCAAGAAAGGGAGCAGGGAGAAGAATGTGCCATTGTTACCATATATGTGTGCATAAAATTTTCAAATTTAATGTAATCGTGGGCATGGTAACATTTTTATTAGCATGCACATACTGAAAAAATGGGGGGGGGGGGAAATGCGAGCTTTACACCCTTGAGCCCAAGAAGGGGAAGGTCTTGTAGATTCCTGGTATGTCCTCAAGCCATCTTTCCTTTGCCCTGATGGAAAGTACATGGTCTCTTTTTAGTACTAATCTTTTCTGTGAACACACTCTCCATGGGCCCAACTTTGCATGTTCTTTCATTCTGATGAAACTGCACATTTCATATCTTTTTATCTTTCCTCCTGATATCTTACTGTAGGTATGGACAAAAGCAAGCAGAGGCTCCCAAGCCACAGAACAAATGCTGGGCTGGTTTGAATTTTTTTTCAGGCCTGAATAATCAGCCCATTGCTATTAATCTCAGTTTCCCAAGAAGTGTCAGGACAGGGGAGAAATTAAGACACATTTTCAGCCAGGATGTAACACCTATGGCCTTTGGTTTGACAATCAGTGGAGTCCTTGTTCCCAAATGAAGTCTCCTGAGCCTGGTTTTTGTCGTCTGTGGTCTCATTGTGGTCTTCTGATCTCTGAGAAGAGTCTCTGATCAATTTCTACTTAGTCTGCTTAAGCACCCTATGGTTTCTCTATGTGACATCTCTACACCTTACCAAATTTCTCCCACAAGCCGGTTCCTTGGTGTGATATAGTCACAGCAAGGACCTCCCTTTTCTAGTGTCGATTTCTACACTAGTTGTTTTCTTATCGCTGGGACAAATCACCACACTCACAGCTTAAAAAAGAGGTTGGTTTTGGCTCATAGGTTCAGTGGATTCAATCCACGACTGGCTGGCTCTGAAGCAGGAATGGGATGGCAGAATGGCATGGTGGAGGAAAACTGGACTCCAGGAAGCAGAGAGAAAAGAGACGGACCAGAGACAATAACACACCCTTCCAGGTCATGTCCCAGGGGTCTGCCTTTTCCTACCAGGCCCCACTCAAGTGGCACAGTCAGCTCTGACTCATCAACGGAAAAATTAAGTGGGGGAATGATAGCATCCTCATGATCCAGTCACCTTCTGGCAGTCCCACCTCTAAGCATGAGACCCTGGACTCACAGTTAATATCTAAACCATAACAGATATTTTGATACTGCACATTATATGCACATATATACGTACTATTTTTAAAATATACATTATCGCATTACTGTATCATCCATCCTATGCAGAGGGTATTATTTTACAT
The DNA here is from genome assembly GCA_004027205.1 of Ctenodactylus gundi. Classification (NCBI taxonomy): domain Eukaryota; kingdom Metazoa; phylum Chordata; class Mammalia; order Rodentia; family Ctenodactylidae; genus Ctenodactylus; species Ctenodactylus gundi. The sequence goes on from PVKB01006582.1 coordinate 13,830, forward strand.
GTAAAAGAGAAAAAAAATGACCCAGAAAATAATCAACTCAAAAATACATTAATATTATGTGGCAAAGAAGAAATTTGAACTTAAATCTGCCTGACTTCTGAGATGTAATTGTGTTACACATCTCTAAAGGAAGAGTGATCACATTTGAAAATGAATTTTGGCATTTTTAGAACATTTTCTAATAGACATTCAGACTACATGAATATTTTCTTATTTTCCGCTAACCCAGTTGATTTATTCTTTGTATAAAAAGAATTCTCTGGCCTTTTTATATGTCAATTTGGGGACAGTTTTTCGATTTGGAACATCCTAAGCTTTTATTCATTGTGTGATCACTTGTTAAGTACTTCCTGCTTTAAGACTTGTGTGATTGCTAGAAATATTGAGATGAACGATATATCAGTTCCTACGCAGGAAATCACAGTGTTGAGAGACTCAGATAAAGGAATGAGTATTGTGCGTTAGGTGGCAAATCCCATGATACAGGGATGTGGGACAGTTAGATGTGCATAAGGATGAGATCATGTATGAAAAAATTATTTTCCAAAGGCAGCAGTAGTACAATGCAGGCGATTCAGTGCTGTCTAGTTGAGGGGACATACGACTCTCCTGAGTGATGTCACCGTGGGGGCACTTCCTAATGTTCATAAAAATGATGGGGCAATAATTCATGTCACTTCTTCTGGCTGATCACAAGGGCATTGATGGGAGGCTCTTGCCAGACACCCACTAGAACAGTTAGGGTGTTTCTTTATCACAGACAAGTGATGGATGATCTCGAGGTCTTACATCTGCTTGCATAAGTTTCCAGGATGTGCCCTACCTGGGAGGCTGGCAGGCTCCTACTGCCGTCTTATTTCTTCTCATCTTTACCTCTTCCTGCCTTCACCAGGTTTAGTGGGCGAGTCCCAGGTTTCCTGTCCAATTTTGTTTTCCCATTCTAGCCAAAAGACTGTCACCAGGCCTCTTCTAGAAAGGCTTGCTAGGATCATCCTTGTACTCCTCCTAGATGATTTAAATGACAAAAATACTGCAGCGCCTGCCTTAGTTTCCTTTTCATTGCTGTGGCTCAATACCTGACATCCATGACTTATGGGGAGGAAAGGTTTATTTTAGCTCACAGTTTCAGAAGATTACAGTCCATTCGTGGGCAGATGGCCACAGTGGAAGCACACGGGAGAGGCAGAGGTGGAGGCAGCTGCTTGCGACATTGCAAACAGGAGACCAAGTCTCGTCAAGTCCAGTCCAGTCCCAGAGGATGGCAGCATATATATACTTTCAGGTCCTGTTCCTATGATCCATTACTTCTGGGTCCAGCCTCAGTGTTTTCTCCCTTCCAGGTGTGGTTCTGACCCACCACACACCTGTAGTGCAATCTACACGCCTACAATCCACCCCTCCAGACCAGGCCCCAACAGCACCTGATTCCATAGACAATCCACAACATCCAGATGCATGAGACTTTTGTGGGACCTACCGGATCGCAACCCCAATCACGCTAAACTCTGCGACTTTCCAATTTCCCTGTTTCTGCCAACCAGATCTCATTTCCTATAGTTTCCACATTCTGCCAAGAGCCCATTCAGTTAGGATCCCAAAAATGGGTTAGTCTGTTCATGAGAGCAGAGCTCTTGTGATCCTATCCTTTTCCTAAGTCCCCATCTCTGAATACAGCTTCATTTGGAAATCATGCATTTAACATGTGAATCTTTTGGGGGACATGATATACCCAAACTTTAGCAGTGTATTTCTTAAACCTTGTGTGACTATTTTTAGAGCTTTTATTTGCACACGTGTACGCGCGCGTGTGTGTGTCATAGTAGTAGTCTGGGAGGTAGATCCTATGTTTATGTTAAGCCAGGGTTGGTATATTAAGATGTCATCTGATATTACAGTACTATAGAACTAATTTATAAACACATTTAAAAGTTTAGTTTTTATTAGTGCATTTAGAACAGGGCTCTTTATCCTGGAGAACTGGCACACGCATGGAACACACCTTGATTTTTTGACACTTTGCCCATCTCTTCTCTCCTTCCCGATTCTCTTTTCCAAATTAAACATAATGCAAGTGTTCGAGTTCTCTGGTTATTTTTTGCCATCGGATAAACCACACTGGCAACTTTCAGATAATGGTGAAACCAAGTTTTGCAAAACCTGACATTATGATTTGGTTAGGAGAAATATCTTTGTGTATTTGATGCTGAGATTTTACTGTGCCAAGAGAATGCAAGTAGCTGCCGCCATGATGGAGAGGGTGAGCACATGCCACTTAATATTTGCATTTAAGTTTGTGATTTGCTCTCCTTGTCTGATGTCTTTTCTCCCTCAATATTCTCTTAAGAGATATTACCTGAAATTATCATCTGCCTGTAAAGAAATATGCGATCTGTAATGGCAAGTGTGAAAGTAATAGGACATGCTGTTTTTTCTTCTGTTTTCTGACCTGCAGCAAATTTTAATAACTTCTGTTTCCAATGAGTAAGATTTTTTTTTGGTTATTTGAGTCACTGGAGCAAAGCATAGGCAATTGCCAGTGGATATTCTGGCATGGATATTAATGATAGCTAAGATACAGACCCAGATGTAATAGTGTTAAAGGTTGTAGAAGATGATTTATTATTTGTAGGTGATAGTACTGCAAAAGGGAAGAGAAGGTAACATAACCAACATAAACACATATGATGTTCTTTTGTTGAAAATGCATTTTTATCACATATTTCATAAATGAAACATTTTATTTTGAAAATATCGAAGTTTCTTTCTTTACACCCCTCTTATAACCTTACAATTAAACAATATAAGAGAACTATAATTGAAAGAGTGTTTTCTACAGAAGGAGTGTTTTCTAATGGTTCATTAAAATCATTATAAAATGATTTTTTTCCTTTCAGTTTATATGAGATCATAGTAAATTTCCTTGATTATATGTTTTGGCAATCAATTGCAGAATAAATTTGAACTCAATGGAAATGTGTTAACTATTCTTAACAAATCAATTTTTTAAATTAAAAATATTTTATGCAAATAAAACAGATTCTTAAAAGGAAATTTGATAACCTAGAGACTTTTTGTATGACATGATAGTGTTGAAAAGACAATTTATAGTGCTTTGATCTATAAATAGACATTGCCCTGTTATCTTTTATTTATAAGAAAATTACTTTACATGAAATTACAATACTTCCATATAAAAGAACACCACTTTTTTAAAATATGAAGATTTTTTTTTCTGAAATAAAGTATCATTTCTCTTAGGATATTTCAAATAATTCCAACAGTATCTCCAGCTCAAGATATGATCTTTCTTTCTTTCTTTCTTTCTTTCTTTCTTTCTTTCTTTTTTCTTTCTTTCTTTCTTAGATTCAGCATTCCTGTGGAGAACAGAAGGTGGCACTCTTCCTTTTTTCTTGTGATGTTTTCTACTAGAGTGTTTATTTTAATTCTTCACTGCTAAGATTCAGAACAGCATCCTGTTGGAGAGGAGATTGTTTCTTTGTGGTTAATGATCACTTTCTCATTTATCAAAAAGCACAGACATTCCATGAAGTGCAGTATTGAATGAAAGGCACCAATTGTCATTGGTAATTCAATAGTAAACAGCAGCCAAAGTTTGACAAGTTCCTTTAGAGTTTACTTGCCAGTGTGAGCAACTTGTCTCCTGAGTGATTTTCTCCTCGTTCATTTTGGAGGAATGGGGAATAAAAAATAAAATAACTCTCCAAGTCTACGAGATCACTTGAAAAGATTTGCTCTTACCACTGTCATATGCTCTGAAACTGGTGGTTTATTAAATGAGTGTATGGTGATGCAATCGCCAACCTTTCAGTTAATTCTCAGCCTGGTATTAGACATCTTTTGAAACTTAAATCTTGTTTTATTATCTCGTGTTTAACATAGAATCTAGGCTGGTTTATGCCAGGAAAGTTGCGATTACCTCATACATGGAGATCAGTTTGATCGCTCAGCTCTGTATTTATGTTTGATTCTTTTCCAAGTTATTTCTTTGTAACAAATATAGTTACAAATACTCATTATGTTTTGCCTAAACGCTGCTATCTGGTTAGAATTCTCCTTGTGTTTTTGGAGGTCATCTCTTTCACTATACATATAAAACAAGTTCAGCAAATTTTCCCAGTGATATTTATAATTTAGGCTTCATAATTGTCTGGTTAGTTTTCTGCTATAGTTTATATTTTAGAATGCCAGCTTACAATTTAGTGTTTTTGGATTAGAAGCATCACTGTGTCTTGTTCCTCATGTAAACAAGAGAACATACATATGTTAGGTAATGGTCGATTATTTAAATTGGACTCAATATGACTTAGTTCTGCTTTTGACATTGACTGTCCTCAATGTAGAGCTCAAATTTTAGCCCTGCCTAACTCTTGAAATATAGAGGCTTTTGAAAAATATGCCAAGCAAAATATCATTAGGAAGATGTGAGGGTTTTCAGAGCTTGGATGCACCTGGTGGAATTCCACCTTTCCCATCACAGGTTGGGCTTGTGCTGTTTAATTCGTGGTAAGTGTTCTTGCCACTTTACTTTCAGTTAGCTAAACTACCGAAGACTTAAGCTTTCAACCCTTGTAAAAGCAAATAAAAATTTGCAATCAAAATAGAGATGTCTGGCCTTTTATAGGAATTAGACGAAGCAAATGAAACAAAACCTTTGGGTAGTACCAAAATGAGCTAGGCAGGACTATGGAGACAATCTTTTTGAGAATGTGCCTACAGGCTGAGGGGAGGAAAGGAGCAACAGGTTTGGTTCTGAAAACTATGACCAGAGGGTGTGGCTTGGGCGTCATGATAATTATCTGTCTCCTGTTGATAAGCTATAAAATGAAAAGTTTGCAGAAATCTATTCTTAACATGCCTATGCTATGCAGATCTCAGGTAGAAATTAGTCCTGGAGAATAATAGATACATGTAATTGAGTCTTTGAATTGGGAATTTAAGAGTTGCAGAATGCAGGTGCCACATTTTGATTTTTCATTATTTTCAACTCTGGGGCTTTCATATAACCTAAGCATGGGCGTTCTCCACTTAGAAGGCTGGTGATTCATTTTGTAGAGGCTCTGAAATTAATTTCTGCTATGTGGCTGCAAGTCGGGGTATGCGTCCATGGTGGGGCCGCAGTAGCTGTCAGAAATAAGGTCAGGAAACCTAGGGAAGTTTCCTAATGCAAACGTTGGTATTCCACAGGAGGAATCAGCAAATTGTTTCTTAAAGATAGTAAATTGCACGCAGGAAGGATGGAGGATCCAGTCGCTGCTCAGAGAGGAAATGGAAGCTGCATATTGTGGTTCGGATCTGGAGTATCCCCAAAGGCCTTACGTATCTATGGATACTGTGTGCTGTGAGGTGGGACCTGGCTGGAAGGGGCAGATGCTTGGAGCTTGACCTGGAGGGGTGTACATTGGTTCTGCATTCCTACCAGACTTGTATTTATTCTGCTATGCCACGAGGACCTCTGTCTCTAGCTCTGGCTCTGGCCCTGAATCATGCCCCCGCTCTGCCACCTGACCCTATCATTTCCCAGCTGCCTACCCGTGAATGGACTGTGACCTTCTGAAACTGTGAGCTAAAATAAATCTTTCCTCCCTAATTTGTTTGCATTGGGTGTTTTTTCACAGCGATGAAAAAGTAAGACACCGCAGAACAAGAAGGTGAAGGATGTGAGACCAGTCTAAGAGGGAAGTCTCAGAACAGGTCAAGTGCAGTACTAGTCCAAGTTCAGAGGTGATTGTGAAGATTGGAGTACTTCTGTGTCCTTCCCTTTTCAATCTGTCCAGACTGTAAGTCTGTTTAGAGACGGTACCTATGAACAGCTGGGTTGTCCTTCCTCAGCCCGCTGCTGGCCTCTGCACCTGTCCTTCACAGACACACCCAACACTGTGCCTTCCTGATCGCTAGTACGCATTTCGTCAGCTGTTCAATGTGACGAAGCGTGAACCACAGCCACTTATACTATAATGATTTGCACATGTAAAACGCTTACTTTACAGGCTATACAAAAATATGCAGCAGGCTTGATTGGCCTTGCAGGCCCTCGATTGCTCCTTCAAACACTGTATTTTATATAGTGTTATTTCAAAATAGTTTAGGATAGAATCCAACTATTTGGTAGATATATGAATGTACAATTATTCTTAGAGATCTCCATGCTTATTTTTATTTTGTAAAATAACTGTAGCTGATTGGATAACTTAAAATTTTATTTTGGCTGATTTGCCTGTAGTAATAAAGACAACTATACATCTGGAAAACATAAAGACAGGTTGTCAACAATCACTGGCATTCATTTAAGCTACTATGGAAATGTCAGAAGTCCCACGAGAGACAAGAAATCATTAAGCGGGTAGTTTCTGAGGTTTTATAATTCTTGAAAAATGCTCGAAAAAGAGCTGAACTGGTTTAATAAGTCAAATACATCTATTAAAATATGAAATACTATTTATTGAAAAGAGAAGTATAAAATTCAGCTAAAAGGGGCCTCTGGAACTATAAGACAAAATTTAACGATTCCTTGGTCAGCACTAAGCCTTTGAGAATTTTCTTTCTATGTAATTTGCAGGAAAACTTCTAGCAGATGGGCTAAAGGCCTTGTCTAGCAATTGAAAGAGTTGTTAGCCCAAAAGGAAATCTGGTCACCCAATCAGACAAAGCCATTCTTTTGAGATTGCATGATTGCTTTTCTAGATGGTGGATAATCATCAGGCCATATGGGTGCTCTTGATGTCTGGCTGACCTCCAGAAGAGTTCAGTAAGTTTAGTCTATTGAGTTGAGCTAAATCTTTCACTGTTTACATGTCATAATTTGCAGAAAAAAGATCACTCCTTACTGGAAAATAAAGCTTAAAAACACCAGTCTGTGGCTGCCAGAGTTCCCCTGGCTATGAGTTGTTACCCACTAATTTAGGTCTTTTGCCTATGAAAAATGTTTCTGTTTGTGACTTCCAGAGATCCCTTTATTAATTCTACACTGTACCTGCTCCTGTATGGTTTCAACACTTTAAAAATTATATAGTAGGTGATATGTTAATTAGCATTTTTAGTTGTAAATTCTATTTGGAGACAGAACGAAGTATATAGCTCTAGGGGCAGATGAGGCAGAAGTTTTAGTAAGTGCTTTCACTAAAGAATGCAGACCAGAGATCTAGAAATTTTCTAGATCATAGATTACAATTCTACTTTTAAAAAGCGATATATTTTCTCTGATTATAATAAATTAGCATTTACTGAATTTCTCAGTAGTTGTTTCAGACATACTAATTTGACCAAAACCTTTATTTATTACTTTTAAAATAATTATGTTGCTGCGATTTTGAGATTAAAATCTTTTGAAATAGTTGTCTTAGTAAATATACTTTTTATTTAGAGAAGAGTCTTAAAGCTTTGCCCAATAATTGATGAACAGTAAGCAATTAATGTTTTACAACAAAATATTCCTTAGATTAACTACTATATTAGATCAATTCTAAAAAGAACACTTTCTTATTTACATTTTTTAATGTCTTAAAAATTGGAAAGTATAGAGTGAAGTTGTGGTGTGTTATGGTGTAATTGATAGTGTACAGCTGCATTAAGTCACAGTGCATCTAAAAACCGATGGCATCTTAGATTCAATAAAATAAATGATTCTGAATTAAGGAAGCAGGAAATAATTTTCTAATAAATAGGAATAAAAATGTTTCTACTAAAATAAGGAAATAGAAAAATAATTCTACAAGCTGGGCATGGTGGTGCACATCTATAATTGCAGCACTCTGGGAGGCTGAGACAGAAGTATTGCAAAGTTAAGCTCAGCCTACGCGACTTAATGAGACCTTGTCGTAAAAAGAAAAAAAAAATTATGCAATTCAGCATGTGAAGGACCTAAATTTAATCCCCAGCATGGAAAAAAAATCTTAAGGAAAAAAAGAACAATTATTATTTGGAAACATAGAGCTCAATTAAACAATAATGTGAATTTAAGTTTACTCTTAAAATAAGTGTTCGTGATCTGTGTTATATATTATACTAGTAAATTAAGCAACATAAAAAAGTACCATCATCTCTGATGTTTAAGAAATTTGAATATATTTTTGAGAGTCATGATAAACAAATATGAAATAGTAAAAACTATATTGCCTAGCTTTTTAAATACTAAAAATGTAATTTTATGTATAGATCTTTATATGCATATATGTATTAACATATATAGATCTGCATACATTATTAACATTTGCTAATAATAGAATATATGTATGTGTATTCAGATAATATATATATATATATATATATATATATATATACATGTATAGTATGTAAATAGGTGAACATACATATATCTCACCTACACATATGTATTCAAAGTGTGTATGTATGTGTTTGGAAACACTTTGGGCCAGAGTAGCTGAGCTCTTTGGAATCACCGCCACTACTACATCATCATCATCGTCAAGCAGCGTAATGTCAAACATCCATTGCAGAGGAAACTGAAGAGAGGTTAGAATTCATTCAGATGATAGGAATTAGGGCAAAAGGGTATTTCACATGTGAAAAAGTGGCATAGAAAAGGTTTCAAGGCTGGTATGTGAGGAAACATTTAACAGCTGCAGTGCGAGCTGGTTGCGGAATGCTCGAGGCTAATGCTGGTGCAGAGTAGATGAGGTTGGTTCGTGGGTTATGGCCAGATGGTGGGGACAACTTGTGCCAGAGTAATCAAAGCCTTGAGAAGCCTTCAAGGACGTTGGGAGGGTGCTTTGCATTTGAAACAGATTTCTCTTGCCCTTGCCCTGTCTCTCATCTTGCTCTTAGGCCGTTTCTTCGTTCTCTGGTATCTCTTCTGTAGCGCCATTGTCGTATTGCCCATTCACTGAACTCGTAACATCCTTGTTAAAAAAAAAAATTCCCATTCTGCTGGAACTGATCTTTCAAGGTCTTTGTGTCTTTTCCCAAGTCTCATCTTGTTCTAAAAAGTGCACGGCACCGTTACTTTGCTCTGTCTTCTTTTTGCTGGCTCTCCTGGTGTGTGTTGTGCGAACGCTGGCTCTAGCTCACGTTCTAGTCTTATGAGTGTTCTATTCAGTTTCATTTCTTTGTCTTCTTCCTCTCTTGTTCTTTAAATTGATTTTTTTTGTAAAGTGAATTAGAAATCTTTCTTGTCTCCTTTGACCTAACCTCTACATGGTCATTTTCACTCATGTCACAAGAGTCTTACATTTTTCTGTAGCTTGGATTTTTCATACAAGTGTTATTCCTGTGCTGACAAATGCCTGTATGAAAATTAGCAGTGCTATTTTGTCTACAATTTAAAACTTTCATTTTTTAAAGATGAGCAAACTGAAGCCCATAAAATTTACTTGTTCAAGGTTATGTTCTACATAAAATCAAATCCTAAAACCATAATTTCTACATTGTGATTTTTTCTCTCACTGTCCCTGGAGCTCCTTCCTCTGCATCTACGTGGCTACTCGCCCACTACTGTAGGATCCCACTGTGGTACAGAGAGAGGTCGTGGCTAGGAACCTAACCACAGGAGCTATATAGTTGGATCCTGTCTTTGTCTCTTTATTGGCATAACCTGGCATCAAAGACCAAAGGAAAGAGTGTGTTCATAATATTCTGATTGGCTTTTTAAAAGCCTAGGCTGCCTAAAAAAATTATTACACCCATTTTCATAGTAATTATAACATGTAAATTCTCAATAATATTTAAAATGGAAAAAATGAGGAACAGATCTTTAACTTTGCAAATTAATCAAATTTGTTTGTTGATAGGAAGCAGTTGTTAATGTTCTGTATTTGGTTCAAGCTCTTGCTGACATCCACCCATCCCTCCTCTACTTATTCTTGTTTTTCTTCATCTTCTGTATTAGGGATTAAATTCGGGGCCTTTGCACTGGGATACAACCCCACATCCTGTTTTAAATTTAATTTTTAGGAGAAAATCTCACTAGGTTTTTCCCCCTGGGAATGAACTTGAGATCCTTCTGTCTCAGCTTTCCATATTGCTGGGATTCAGGCATGTACCGGCAGTCACTGGTATTCTCATAGATATTCTATTTTGGATGATGTAATCTATAACAGTGATCGCTATATCAAATCATTTTGATTTCTGTGTTATCTTTCTCACCATTCTCTTAACCAGAGGATACAGACTCTAGTGAGGATGTATCATGCTTGAATCATCTAAGCATGAATATAGCATCACTTTGTTGTGTCTTATTAATAAAAATCCTAAGGTCGACACTAACATAGATGCCTGTGGATTCGGTGCTTCCCTTTTGCTTCCTAGTTATGAACATTCTTGCTTTGCTTACACTACTCTGGATGACAAACATTTTTTTTTTTAAAGCAGCTCTTCTCTGTAAGCCAAGAGTAAATTTTAAAGGAAAAAAATTTACTCCCGTTGGATTTGGTAAACTACAGAATGTGTTGGCTCCATCTCCTGAAAGTATAGATTTAGATGTTCAATTTATGCTGCAAAGATTCTGCCTGCTTTGATCTTCAGTGTGACTGACTGTGGGCACGCCTCTGGTTGTGGGAGATTGTCTAGATTTGCATTGCTTTTCTTGCAGGCTATTTAACATTTGACCTGGATGAAAGAGTTTTAATTTGGATGATAAATTATATGGTTAATCTGTGTATTGATTGTGTATTGTATTGTCTTCCTTCGTGTTGATAAGGTGAGCCTCAGCAAACGCTGGGTTTTAAAAATTCTTTTTCTTTTCTTTTTCTTTCTTTTTAAAAATTTTTTTGAGGCAAGGTCTCACTCTGTAGCCAAGGCTGGTCCTGAACTCGCTATGTAGCCCAGGCTAGCCCTGGTCTCGTGGCAATTCTCCTGCCTCAGTCTCAGGAGTGCTGGGATTAAGGGCCTGCATCACTACACCCGGCTTTATGTGGTGTTGGGGAATTAACTTCAGGGCTTTGCGTTTGCTGGCCAAGCACTTTAATAGCTGTGTCATTCTTCCAGGCCCCATGGTTTTCTTTTCTTTTCTTTTTACTTGTTGTACTGGAGATTGAACCCAGTTAACACTGGGATTGTCATCCTGTGCCCCCAGAGTGGCTAGCTAGTGCAGTCTCAGTTTGTACCACCCTGTCCCCCCTTGGTAGTCATGGCAGAAACTCCTCTCCCCTTATCATGTGGGACCTGTGCCCTCACTGCGTCAGGTGACTTGATCTGATAAAGGAATAGTCTCACTAAGGGACCTGTGCTCATGCTGGGGGTAGCCAGGGGACAGTGTTAGCTCTGCTTTGATGGTACAGAAGGAGACTCAGGAAAAACAGTAATTCCTAAAGCAAAATTTTTTCAAAAGTGCTGTTTGAAAGACTAGGAAAATGGACACCAGATAAGCAAAAACTTTGTTGTCCCTTGGAAGATGTTGCCGTTTTCTTCTTCTGGACAGGGATTAGCAAAGAACTTTTTTTTTTCTGAAATTTTTCCATATAATAACGTAGTACCTATCTGCCTCACTTGCCTCACGTTGTATACTTACTGTGTTTTAACTTCCTTTCTTGGTATTGCTAAGACAATGCACGAGAGTTCTACACAGTGGCTTTGTTCTTTTGGTCTCTCTTCTAGAGTTCTTTCCTCAGCTGCCAGACCCTCTAACTCATTCACAAGGTGATTAATTAATTCACAGTAATCAGACTCTGAGGAGACTGATTGGTAAACCAGGGCTCAGGTTATTTATAAAGGGGGACCCATCCAATATAATCTATAACTGGCACCAGATGTCTTCGGAGTGCCTCGTTCTCGTGTCATCAATATATGTGGGAAACCCAACTTGTTCGTGATAGATGGCTTTTGCCAGCATAGAGCCCAGCAGAGCAAAGAGAAGTGGATGGATTTAAGGAGCACCTCCTTTAAGCTGGGCTAGAGTCTGAAGGAATTACGCTGCCTTGCTGTAAGGGTAGATCCCAGCAGCAATCAGTGCCCGTCATTCAGATGCAACGTCTTTTGTTCTCCAGGTTAATTTCTGGCAGACACTGGTAAAGTTCCACTTCTTTATTTTCGCTGGTATTTTTGTTGACTCCAATGGACTCTTTCTCACCCGCTGCCCTGATTCTGGGTAAAAACTGAGAAATCGACACAATTTTCTTAGTCTTGTGTATTTTTCATAGTGTCCTTATTTTTAAATTTTTTACTTTTTATTAAAAGTACACAAAGAAAACCACACAGATGTGTATATCTGTGAACTTTTCGAATTACTAAAAGCAGGACATACCTGTAAATATCACTCAACTCATTCCTTCTTATTAATTTCCCTTTCACATCTGACCTATTACTATTTGGTCTTTTTTTCTCCTGACCTGATTTTCACATTTTAAAAGAAGACCATAAATATGTATCAATACATAACATAGCATGAGGAATTGATGACAATAGGACTATCATGTATATTACAGAAGATAAAAATATGAAGATTCGTTCAATTTTTGATGAAGTTTGGGGAGATTTGGGAGAAATAAAATGCAAAGAAGGTAAGAGAGAATTTTTGGGAAAATTGGGAGTGAATCTAGAATTCAAGGTAGAATATACCTAGTTGAAGGCAGGGAGAGGAAGTAGAAATAAAAAACAAAAACACAGTGTAACAGAGATTAGAATGAAAAAGAAGATTGTGAGAGTGGAGTAAGGGGTCCAGATCGTAGGATTATAAGACTTAAAGTTTCAGAGGCACAATATACAGAAACAAAAAAGAAATGAACTGGAGATTCTGGACTGAATTGTAGCTTTTGGTGAGAATGGCAATGACACACAGCGGTTCAAGACGCTGGTTTGGTGGTGATATGTGAAAGCACTTTGAGTCTGCTAGAAAAAAAATTAGATTGTTGCTCTGCCCAAGGTGTGGGCTGGTTTATTTTGAAGTGTGGACTTAGAGAATATACAACTCAGATATTGTGTTAAAATTGCATAAAAGATTTCAAGTTTGTAGAGTTGACTGCTAAGAAGAGAGCTGGTTTTGTAGATAAGAAGGCCCAAGTGTGGAATTGGATGTGTATGTACCTGGCAAGACATAAAAGTTAGAGGTTCAGGTGGGTAAACTAAAGTATAGAATGTGTAGATTTCAATTGCTAATCCTATACAGTGATAATTATATCAGGTAATGTATGTGCTGGTGATCCTACTTCGACAATTTCCTCACATCTGCATATTTTAGATTAGTATGCTACACATGACAGAGATATACAATTTAACCTGTACATTAAAAATTAAAATACCAATAAATAAATGTAGATTGTGGTACAGTAAAGAGGTCAAGACTGGAGATGCATTTGAGAGTAATATGTGTGAAAGATTTGAAAATAAATAGCTCTTTGAGCAGTGAAATGAACCATGGATATAATGTTTTAGACTTTAGGTCTATTCATGGAAGACAAGAAGCTTTAGGCATAAGAACTGAAGAAATAAAAATAAATTAAGCTGCTTTTGTGTGCCATGCCCTACTCTAAGTGTTTAAGTGCATTTGCCCATTTAATCTATGTTACAAGAAAATAAATCGAAGACGAAAGAACACTCAGTGGTAGAGTCTTGGAAATCAAGAAATTTGGGGTTTTATATTGTTGCAAACTGCTACAGAAAAGTTAAATGTGCAGAGAAACATAATCATTGATCTTCAATAATTTCATTATTAGTAGTACAGAAGAGAAAGTAGAAACAATTTAGAAGCAATAGAAAAGGAACCTATATGCAGTGAGTTTGGCATTCAGTGAAAGAAGAAAATTAGTATGAGAATGAAAATAAAGGGTTTCAGAGAAGAGAAAGTCCTGATATAACTACAGAAAAGTGGGGAAGTGTGTAGAGCAGAGCATGCCACTGACCCGTGGGCAGGAGCTCCAGGCCTGCGTGGAGTGTTAGCTGCAACACAGGAGCTGTGGTGGTGGGTGGTGCTGCGGGAAGACAATGAGGGAAGTTGCAGGATAAGAAGTCCTGTGTCAGCGTCTCATGTGGGCACCTCACGGAAGGGCTTGCGTGGTCTTGGTCGGGTAGAAAGAGAAGTAGGCAGCATTTGGGATTAGACAAATATAAAACATTGTGAAATGAAAGGAGAGAGTGGGCGCAGAGAGGCTCTGATGTTCTGTGCCAGGTTACGTTGATAGGGACTCAGAAAAATTGGATGATTTGGGTTTCAACACATCCATTTCGGGAAATTGAATGGCTTCTTTCAGGTTCGGCATGACTTTTCAGTTGTTCTATTGTTTCACTTAAGGAAGTTTGTTCTTTTTCTTTTTCATACTTCATTTTATCGTTCATTGACTTCAGTTTAACTTATTTTGTAAGGACAATTCTACTCAGGGTGATTTTCATTCTGGGCATTTTATGCATATACACAATCTCATCTACCAGGAAATTCTTTCTCACTGAAGTTTGCATAAATATTCATATTGTTAGGTTCTCCATCATCTGTTGAGCAGAAGCCTTCAATGTCTTTAACGCAATCTTTACTTTATGACTGTTGAAATGTTCATGTTTTGGGGAGAGATAGATTACTTTTTATTTTCAGGGAGACTGAAAGAGTTTTGCTCTCAGGAGTAAGAAAGAAATAATACATTTGTTATGTGCACGATGGATTTTTTTAATTGGTGTCTCTGTCATTTTGAATATAATTGGCTACTCAAGTGTTTCTCTTTTATTTTTCTCCCCAATAAAATTGGGCTAGATTAAAAATATACAAATGCAGCATTGTTGTATAGTCAAATATACATCTATGTCTTGTTTTTCATCCTTGTTAGCTGATTATTGAGCATTAGTGTTTCTCATCTATCGAAGTGTTAAAATATTTAAACTAATTAAAAAGATGTAGTTGATGGTAGGGAGAGTGCCTTTCAAATGTGGATGAAAGGTGTCTTTATTTTATACTGGCAATTCTTAATATTAATAATATCTATGCTTGCCTAGCTTGTCCCCTTTAAAATCTGGAAATAGAGTTGTGAGAGGAAGTTACTATTCTTACTTCTGTACAAGGATTGTTTTGTTTTTGATTTTGTCTTTGATATCACCACTAATGAGTTCTTGCTCTTATTAATGTACCCAGAATCCTCAATGACAATGTAGTCCTATAGTTGTAGATCATTAGTTCTCCTGAATTTCAAGGATTTCTGTTTCTAAAAATAGAAGGGAAGAGAGTCTTGAGTTTTGAGTCATTCCTTTCAAAATACTCGGGTCAATTAACAATTTTCTGTGGACTAGAAGTCTTAAAGACAAAAGATGATATAAAATCCCCAGTGTGAAAGTTGGAGATCTATAAATAATGTGAAGATTGAACTCAGCATTAGAGCAGAAATATAATGAGTTTCTATTTCCAAATTATTTGTAAATTAGAAAAAGCACAAGTTGGTTAACTGGAAAAGTTTTTTGTTTTTTTTTTTTTTGGCTTGTACAAACAATACCAATGCTGAAATGTAAAATAAGTAATTTTCTGTTCTCTGCTTCTTCCGGGCTTACATTCATAATCTCACATTTCCTTCTCTTACCAATGTGCTTTCATCGCATTTCCAATCCGTCTGAATTCTCTCAGCCAAAAAGCATTTGTAGTCTTGTTCCATTCCACATAAAGGCAGTGACAACCATGACAGTTTAAGCTTCAAAATTCAATAAAATTTTCCTATAAAGCAATACGTCCAGTTGAAACAGTTTATCACTTTACATAAAGAAGCCAAGCTCAAGCCTATAATGAATTTTAATAGTCTTTTTCTTAAAGCTAGTGAATAAAAAGGAGCATACAGATAAAAATGAAAATATAATGAGAAAGCGTTCCCTGCCTTCCTTCCTTCCTTCCTTCCCAATGTGCTGTCTTGACTTTATTTGCTTTGGCCGTAGCTTCTGGAAACGCACAGAGGCTTAGAATCCATGCACGACTCTGATAGACTGCGGTGTTCTTTTATGTTTATTCTTGTGGACTGTTATGTTTAATGGCCACAATATTTCCTTCTTTCATTGATTCTTGCCCTCTGGAAATATGTCTGATTCCTTCCTTCTATCCTAGAGTCTTTATGTAAATAAAATGCGATTAATAAAAAGAACCTTTTCAGTATGTTAAAAGTACAATTTCTTGGAGTTTGGGGTCACTTCTGTCTACTGGAACTGAAGGCAGAAGAAAAGACTGCAGCCAATATTATATATTTCGCTTATGTTTTCCAAACATGAATAGGATTCTCGGTGATAAGCCCGCTTCTCTGCTCTCACAATGTCCAATTTTCTTTTAATAGTGAAAATGGGGAAGGGCAAGAGCTCAGCCTGGAAGCAGCTACTTCAGGCCCCATCCAGTGCAGAGGCTCCCTGCTATCTACTGCTCTCTCTCTCTCTCTCTCACTCTCTCTCTCTCTCTCTCTCTCTCTCACATCCCCTGTAATTACAGTAGTAGACAGGCACTGAGCAGATCACATACAAAGATGGATAACCTGATTACATTTTATAATTTTCTTGACAAGTGTTGGCAAAGGCAATGCATTAGTCTCACTGTCTAGGGCATCGGGTGTCAGAGTGATAATGGGGTTTGGGACCACGCACTTCCTTTGGTGACAGTCTGCCACATGTTCTGCCGGTTTAGACTGGTACCAGGAAGAGAAGAGAGAGGGTTGTAAGGAGGTGAGAAGTATATGAATCGGTTTCTGGGGTGCCGGAGGCACAAAAGAAAATGACTCGAAACAATCCCAGCTCTCACTTTTTTTCCCTCTTTCAATCAGTTCCCAGCTGGGTGTTGACAGAAGGAGGGTGACAAGGAAAGGAAGAAGAACAATAAAGTGCAGCCACTTTCCACGGGAAGGAAAAGTTTCTCCCCCAAAAAGGAATGGAGCTTGTTTGAGGGGGAGATGACAGTGGAGTCTTCAGGTGTTCTGAGCATCAGCCGTAACAGCTGCTGAGTTAAGATGGGCATAATACGAACTGGTGGAAAATGGCGTCTCTGTGGCCAAGTGTTTTTACAGCAGTATCCAGTACTTTTGCTTTTGTCAATGAAAAGCTGTTCTGGTGAGTTGAAAATGGAGATATAGCAAAGCTTTTTAATTGCCATGTGAACTTTACTATTGTAAAGACAGTATGGTTTCTGCATATAGCAAACGAACAATGAAGAAACCACCAGAAAACTGCCCCTCTGAAATTACCTAAGAAAACCTAAGAACAATTTTATTTCACTCAATTCTGAATGTTATGTATATTTCTTGATAATGACTTCATTGATGCAAATCGTATTTTGTTGCTTGCATATTGATTTTATATATTTTTAGGGAAAAAGCTGGGTGCTTCTGTGTCCCCACATGAGCCAAAGCATTGCTGGGCACACATGTGTCACCAAAGAAGTCCAGATGTGCTTGTAACTACCGAGGAACAGTGTGAATGTTCAGGAAATCACACCGTTGCTTGTTTTTTGGTCATTTATTCTGGTTTATGAGCCAAAATCAGGTGAGGTGGATATGGCATATTTTGCCATAGAACTTTGGAAAACTGGGTTACATGTTAAAGCTTAGAAATACTAACAAGAAGTCAATACTGAATTTCAAAAATATAAGAGTTAATATTTGGAGACTGTCTTTATAATGGAATGTTAAGAAAAAGTGTAATATTTTAACTTTTTTGATAAGGTAATTAGTATGTTCCTGGGTAAGTTAGAATGCAGGAATGTACACTTAAAATTTCTGCTTTTTAAAAAGTGGGGCGAGGAAAGCAAATTAGTGCCTGTTTTCCTTTAGGTCTTAAAATCACAAGTTAATAATCCCAGTTTACAAAAATAGGAGGAGGGGTAGGAAGAAACAGCAGAAGATTTATGTTTAAATATTCATGGCTATATTCCTGCATGGCTGGGAATATTTCAGATTTGTCTGGATGATGGTAGCATATAGGTGACTTTATAGGATTTAAGAAAGTAGTTGGACTGCTGTTTATTTTGTGCTTAAATGTTCAATGTACTTCTTCAAAGTATTCAAAGTCTTTGCTGGAGCAGTGATGGGCTTTGCATCCAATCCACAGAACTGCAAATTGGTGACTTGACTCTTTCTGATGTTGGCTCATCAAAGAGTTGGGAGATAAGTGATTCTAGACCCAGGCTATCTGTACACAGTAACCCTCTTTATTAGTTTTAGGTCAGTCACATACACATAAAGACTTATTTTGGTGGATCAATATAAATTTATTTTTGTGAACTACAAAGGCACCACCATTCTATCCCTCTATGCACATACCCTGTAATGTTATCCTGAGCACAGGACATTTTTCAACAATCCTGGTCCCTGTCCCCAAAAGAACCACACCCAGATAAAAGCTGAGGCCAAGCCTACTAGGATGTTTCGACCTCACGTTTCACTCTTAGTAATAAAACTTATTTTATTTCAGTGTTTGAACTTTCAGTCTGATTACAGTTGTGATTTTAAAAGAGGATAATATATTATTTTGGAGAAAAAGATATATTTTAGAGTTTTTTAAGTCTATTTTTAATCACCTTGAAGAATTAGAAATAGAGGTAAATGAAAAATTAAAATTATATTTTGAGAGTTTTTTCTATCAAAAATTTAGCTTATCAGGTGGTTCAGCATGCAGGTAAAGAACTGGCAATAAAACTGCGGCACCGTTGCTTTTCAGATTCATAGATTTTTTATCTTTCTATGTTTTTCTTCTTTGTTGAACTCCAGAGTTTCTAGCTGGGGTAGCTTAAGATCTGCAAACACGATAAAGAGATAAAGCTAATAAAATGCAAATCCCATGAGACCCAGTGATGACAGATAAGTGTTAGGTTCCTGTTAAGACATAAGAAGAAACAAACAAACAAAATCATGATCAGCTTTGGAGGGAAAATTACTTTTTCAGAGTTGAGACCAATTTTACATATTGTTTCTCTGTATAATTACACATCGATAAATGTTTGTGCATAATGTAATATTTCAGTTCTTTTCTTAGTTCAACATGGGTTTTTTTCCCTTAAACTTGAAACCTCTCATCTTCCTTAAAACCCCCATTTGTTTATTCCTTTATACAAATTATTCTCGTGTGTTCTCTTTTAACCAGGTTGGATTCTGACCCTCTAGAATGTATTCTGATAAATGTCTGTAGAAGCGTAGAGCACAGAGGAGTTTTACATCCAAATGCAGTGACGGAGCAGACGACTAATGAAAGCATGCCTCAGTGTTTTTGGGGAGGAAGTAAATTGCCCGACTAATAATGGTTCAGTACCACCTACCAAGCAGAGCCACTGGGGTCAGAAAGATGCAGTGGTCCTAATAAAGAAGCCTTTATCATGCCTGAATCTCTTCCCTTAAGTTGTGTCTGGAAGATGTGCTTGGCAGTAGGGAACTGGTGGGAAAAAGAATTTTATATTCTTTCTCTCCAACCATAAAATAAATCAGAAGTCAGAAATGATGGCCTCAATGATGCTCAACTAGAGCATTTTTAATTCTTGTAACACAACAGTTGAGTTCTGGTTCTTTGAAATTAATGGATTTGCATCAAAGTAAGTGACAGACATGTTTTTCCCAGAATCATTTTGATCCTTTCTGCCTGATTTACTTTGAAGACCCTAAAAAGACCAGTTTTAGCACTGTAACAACATTAACTAAGACAATTGGTGGTGCTTGTGGTTATGTCTGTTTAGGATAGTGAAGTGGGTACGATGAAATATCTTCCTCTTTTAATTTATTTTTTGCTTTTAGAACTTTTTCTTTATTTTCTCAGGACATATATCCAAAAATATCCCAGAAATACCAGACATATTTAAACATAATTTAAACATTCTGAGTAAGTTTACTGCAGGATTGGCAGAAAGCCGTAAGGATATTGTGCATAATGATGACCAGGAGTGTGGCGTTTTCAGGGCACAGCTTGAAGTCATGGACTTGTAGGCATACATATGTAGGTAAACATAAAATTAGGTTGGAGTGACTTGGAACGAAAAGTTGTATGTGTGTGTGTGTTGTAGTTCTCAAGTTGTTATAAACATTTAGTCGGAGGGAGTTATACAATCATTTTTTGTAGCATTAAAATAAGGTAGGTTGGAGAGACGTGCTACACTTGTAAACAATCAGCAGCGAAGCAGCAGAGACGTCTCTGTTTACTCTGTCTAGACTAGGGCTTAGAGACAAGAGACGGGGAATGATTTAGGAAGGAGAAGACAGAGGTGGAGGAAACCGGGCACTTTTTCTTTTCATTTTTCTCTTTGATGCTTTGCATTTTGTAAATCATTCAGAACTTAGATACAAATTCAGATGAAAGACTTAGTGGTAAAAGCCAGATAATTATTCAAAATAAATTTGCTACTACTCTTCCATTTAGAATGAAAGAAAGAATAATTTCATTTAATTTCAGCAGAACATTGATTTGGGGGCTTTTGATACACTTGGCTTTTTGGGGTAAGTTTCACTACTTAGTATTTGAAAAATTGTTATGCATTTACGATGAGTAAGAATATCTTCTAGATGTTTCCCAAATAATGTTTTCTAGTTCATCTTACCTCCATGAAAATATTCTACTTTTGCCTCATTCTCATATTTTTAACAGGATGGAGAAGTGGAAGCAGGGGTGATTATGTAACCTGTCCAGATGGAAAGAGGCAAACCTGGGACTTGAATCCAGTCTGTCTGTCGTTCCTAACAACGGTGTCGTGTCTCTTGTTCATTAGTGATTTCTTAAGAGCAGGATTATATTTCATCTAATTTTTCTTCACCTAGAATCCCTGCTAAGCACCTGCTGCGATGAATCACTTTTAGCATTGAAAATAGTTCAATTAGCCAAGGTATACTTAACAAATACATAGAAAACTGAATTTAAAAACCCACAGACAACCTGGGAGAATCCTAAGCCTAGTGAGGAAACATCATTATTTTCCTCATCATAAACTACTTCAATTATACACAGAGATTGCAGCAAGAATCTGGTTACAATTGAATTCTTCAACCACAAAACAAATTATTGCAGGTCTTCCTTTTGTAGATGATGGAAATCTGATTTTTATATTGGAGCCCTTCATACATGGTGCTATTTGGTTTGAACTGGGGCTATAAGGGAGAGTTATCGAAACATTGAGTATCACAGTGGGGGCCACATGGGGTGACAGTTCCTATACAGCCCCTCCTGTGTCACAGCACTCTGAGCTATTTGGTTTGCTTACGTTATGTTTTTTGTGGCCTTGGATATTGGAGGAAACACAGTGACTAAGCCTTCACTTCACTGAGTGTTCCAAGGTGCCTGTAGTTAGATATTATTGTAAGTCACCTGGTATGCTTGCAGGCAGACAGATCAAATAATCTGTTCACTCAAGCCCTAAATAATTGTGTTCTGGGTCAACTTTGACTGAAAGTACACACTTAAAGCAGATCAGGGCCAGCTGGTTTCTGTCTTCACCGGTGTCAGTAGAAGTTGACCTTTAGGCTAGGCTGGTGGCTCAGTATGGGGTGCTTGACTGAGCCTATGTGAGACCAGGGCTACATCCCAGCATGGCACAGAAACAAAATAAAGACGAGCAACAACAATCAAAGTGAGCTTGAGTTACAGCATGAGACTTGAGTAATAGAGAAGAACAATTTCAGATGCATACATGTAAGGGCTAGGGCTTTAAGGAAAATTTCCCCTTGGGGTCTTTAAAGGAAAAACAAAACAATCTCCTTAGGATGATTTTTGGAATGATCCTGCTCTATCATTTTTTTCCCCTCTCTGGTTTGGTGTCCAAATTTCCAGTGTTGGTAACTACACATGGCTCTCTGACTTCTAAAGGTGTGAAAGCTTGTACAGCAGTGATCATAGACTACCTTCTGTTTTAGGATCACTGTTACCAAAAGGTCAAAGGAGTACAAGAGTTGACAAGGGTATGGAGAAGAGGGGATGTTTGTGTATTGTTGGTGGGAATGTAAATTGTATAGCGATGATAGGAAACAGTATGGAGATTCCTCAAAAATTGCAAGCAGACTTACCATAGTATACAGCAAACCCTATTTTGAATATATATCCAGAGAAACCAAGTCAGCATGTCTAGGAAACATTTGCACACCCTACCCAACAGCCAAGAAATAGAAGCCACTTGAGTATCTATCCATGGGTGAATGGATAAAGAAAATGTGATGTATATGTGTATTAGTGTGTATATTGTGTATATGTGTACAACTGTAGAGGTACCACACAGAATGCGTATATGTACGCTCTGTGTGGTATTTCCATATTTGTACACTATATATACTGTAAGTACTACTGTAGTTACGTGTAGTGTATTCACTACTTTATGTATGTGTATGACATTTCAGGTATACTCTGTGTATGTATATATATATATATATATATATATATATATATGTATATATACTGTGTATAAGTTTCTAAAAGTATATGGAATACTATGGACTCATAAAATTGAAACTTATTGTCTTCAGCAATGCGGCTGAGTCTAGAAGGTATTAAGTGAAATCAGCCAGGTACAGAAAGATTAATCTGTGTGACCTCACTTATATGTGAATATAAAAAAACATTCACCTCACAGAAAGGGAGAGTAGACTGGTGGCCACCGAGACCGGGGTTCTGGGGTGGCGATGGGATGGAGAGATGTTCCTGCAAGCACACAACACTGTAGTTAAATGCAAGGGACACGTTTGAGATTTCTTGTACAATCTGGTGACCCTAGTAAATAATTACATATTGTATTTTTTAGAAATGTTCTCACCATTAAAATGTTATGAGACAATGTATGTGTTAATTAGCTTTGTGCAACCCTTCCACTGTATATATTTTTAAAAATATCATATTGTACATAGTAAGTATGTAAAATTTTGTCAATGTAAATTTTAAAATAAATTTAGAGGTTTGTGCCTCTGAGACAAATTTTTGCATCCTATATTTCTACCAGTCAAACACTGGTCTTCAGGATGCAGGATTAGCCACGAGGTTTCTGGTTAGATGTGCTAGCTCTCAGGTTCTTGCTGAATCTACCAAATTGAAATCAGCGTTTTAACAAGACCCTCAGGTGATTTATGTGCACGTTAAAATCTAAGAAGCACTTCTCTATGGAAATTCTTTGTTTTTCTTTTGTTACAGGTGATGCCCTTAAAGGTTATCTAGTGTAGTCATAGCAGAGGCTAAAAATTGCCATATACTTTTGGAAATTTTTTATAGTTGTTCACGCTCCCCTTCTTAGAATTTTCAGGATCACCCAGAAGTGAGAATGTGCAGGACATTTTTGTGTGTGAGTGTAACACTGACACTTTCAGTCTAGAATCACGGATCTGCAATCAATTGTTGGTCCCTCATTTATGCCAGCTCCATCTAATTAGCCCATATTGCAAAACTTAATGAAGGCGGTGATGAAAAACAGAAGCAGCAGCTCGGTTGCCCTTTGACTGTGGGCTTCAGGGACGTTGTTCAGTCTCTGAACTTGAATTCTCCTGTCTGTCAATTAGGGACGAAAGCAGGTATGAAGAATAAATGAGAGAACATGTAGGTAGCAAAACTGATGTAGATCCTGACCTGTAGTCGATTCTCAATATGTATTATTTCTCTTATTTTTTCTCCCACTGGATTTAATTTCATTTAAAACAATTACATATTACATTTCAATAACCTGCCCTTCAGTCTTCGTTCAATACAACTTCCTGCCTCCCTCCTACCCTCTAGCACTCTTTGGGATCTGCAGGTGTACACTACACTGGCTGTGTGGCATCTTGTCTATGACTGCATACACAACTGTCTTCATTTTCTCTTGGTATTCTTTATTACTCCTCATTAAATCATTCTACAACATTTATTTTCCAGTATGTGTTTACTCACCACCTTCAGCTATGTAAATCTATTGTTCTTTCCTTTTCCAGTAGAGTATCTTGTATATTTTCATATTGCTAAACTTGTAACATTGCCCTTTATGAATTAACTTATTTATTCATAAACATTCATTTATAATTGCCTCCAAGACACAATTTTCTTTCTAACAGGGTCATACCTTAATTACTTTTGTATCCTGAACATGTTGTATTCTTTTTTATTTTCTGAGTTTTATTTTCTGGGTTTTTCATTGCAGGTCCAGGTTGGTCCTGAGCTTATTATATAGTCCTGTTTGGACTAGAACTCATGGCAATCCACCTGCCTCAGCCTCCTGAGTGCTGGGATTACAGGTGTGCACCACCCACCCTGTTTATGTGGTGCTGAGGAATCAAGCCCAGGGCCTTGTGCTTGCTAAGCAAGTTCTCTAGCTGCTGAGCTGTACTGCTAGCCTCCATGTTGTGTTCTTTGATCCACACTATCCAGTCTATGGATTGGCAGGGACAGAAAAACACCTGCATAACAATTTCAAATTCCTTCTTTGGTTTCTCTACCCATAGTAACTAACTCAAGGGTAGAGAGATAGATTCTCAGGATAAGAATATAATAATTTGGCCTAGATTTAGGTGATTTTCAAAGAACTTAGGATAAAATCATTTTTTCAGGAATAAAGAAGTCTGTAGATAAATATGACATTGAAGATCCTACATAAAACATATAATTGAAATATAATCTTTGAGACATTAAAAATTAAGTTTATTAATCCACCTATACAAAATATCTCTAAAATTTAAGCATAGATTTAGCAGAATTATTTTCCAAGTGATTTTTTTTTCTTGCTGGGAACTGAACCCAGGGTCGTAGTTGTCTTACTGAGCTATATCCCTGACTACACACTTTTTTTTTTTTTTTTTTTGCACAGGTTCTCATTTATTCATTAAGTTGCCCAGGCGAGACTTGAACTTGTGAGCCATCTGCCTTAGCCTCTTACAATGCTGAGATCACAAGAAAGTGCCGCTGGGCTCAGCTGCAGCTTTGCTTCGTGGAGATTTAACACGTACTTATCCAGTGCTCTCTTTTATTTGAGTTTCTGTACCTAAGGCATATCAGTGAATTAAAAACAAGAGGAGGTTGCAGGGATTAAAGAAATTATAGTATTTTTTTTCGAGTTGGACTGGAGTGTGAACTGTTAACACACTTGCAGAGCTCTCCTAAATCTCCAAACATAAAAGACAATGTAAATTCTGAAACATAAGCCTATGTGTGACAGATTAAGAGCTTTCCACAATGCACAAGTTATGATAGCTATAAACTGTCTTAATAGAAACAGCAGTTACATGGCATTAGACATTGTAGCTGTGGTCTCTATGATTCAAGACCAGTTTAGAGACATTTTTTTTAAGTTGGTAAAAGGACTAAAGTTTTTGACTAAAGAAAATAGATAAAGCACAGCTTGTTATCATGAAGAGGAGCTTCTACCTGTCCCTTTATTCTTTGTGAATTAAGAAAAAGCTCATATTTTTCATAAGTATTTATCCAACTCTTGAGATTTTGATTTCTTATCAAAAATACTCTTAAATTTCATTTTACCTTTTCTTTTTCTGTGTTTCTTTTCAAAAGAGCCACATACCAACAAAAATACAAATGATATTGTTTTCTTACTGATTTTTCTTTTTAAGGTTATATTTTATTTAATTTTTTAAAAAAAACTGTGAAAAGATGTTGTTCTTTGATTTTTCTTTGAATATGGAACAGAATATAGATCTCTGGGAGAAAAGTCCTTCAATAAGCTGAAATGAAAACCTTGCACAAGAGAAGAGCAGATCCAAACTTGTAAATCACTGAGCACTGGAGACTTCTTTGAGCACTTGAAAATCTTTGAGGTATATTCCTTTCGTGGCTTGCCATTTGCCATTTCTCAGCACTCTAAATTAAAAAAAAAATACAATAGAAACTTCCAAAAGTGACATCTTCACTTGCATATTATTACTTAAACTGGGAATGAAATAAGGAATACATGGTTTTGTTTTGTTTATCAATTATTTATTCATTCTGTTAGAACTAAGTCTCCTTAGTTGGTTAGAGACATTTCAAGGGATATTAGGTTGTTTTCTTTTTTGTAAGCTCTATTTTTTTATTTTGAGACGAAACCACAAATGTACTCACAGGCAAGTGTAATGTCCTTCTGCAACACCACCCATATGCACACGGCTCCAAAGGCAGTCCATTACCTCTGAGTATGTGTGCCTTCTAAGTGTGCTCACCGATCCAGTAGCATTCTTGGAGACAGAGAAAAATTAACTAGTACAGTAGGAGCCTGAGCACAAATTGATGTTTATATTTATAACAATATCTATCTATCTATCTATCTATCTATCTATCTAGTCTGTGGTAACATCACAACTGTATGGTTTATACATAACCTGGCAGGGTCAGCTTTTTCAGTGTCGGATAATCCTTAAGCTGTCTTCCCCGTCACCACGGTGGTCTCATTTGGCCTTCTGTTCATATGACCCCTAGGAGCTGCTTCACCCTCCTGGTCAGTTTTTCCTTTAAATAGAGTAAACTAGTTCCATAAGCTGATTTTCAACAAACCAGTTTTAGTCTTGCTTTACCACTTATTTAATTTTGTGCTCCTTGCGTTGAACCCAGAGCATCCCGCTAAGTTGCATTCCAAATCCATTTTAAAATTTTCGTTTGGAGACTTCACTGCGTTGCTCGGTTGTTCAGCCTGGGCTTGAACCAATGCACCTTCTGCCTCGGCCTCCAGAGCTCTGGGATGGCAGGCTGACACCATTCGACTCGGGTACACCAGTTTTTAGAGCAAGCAATGTGCGCCTGCTCTGTGCTAGGCACATACAGGGAGTTCAAGATTTGTTAAGGATCAATATTAGCGCACGCTAATGAGTCAGGGATCTAACGGGAGGAGAAGGAAACAGTGGGTAATTCATTGATACAACTGTGGCTTTGCACACGCGGTTAGGAGTTGGAGGTGGAATTATGTATATTGACCTAGAAATGCAAAATGGTGTAGCTAATGTGTGCAGTGAAAAGAGAGAACAGCAGAATGGGCGTCAACAAAGAGTGACAAGAGAGGCTGTGGACAGCAGAGGAATGTGGGCGTCCGGACGGAAGCCTCCTGGAGTTGGTGCTCTGCCAGTAACTTCCTTTCATTTCTGATACATTGTGGCTTTGTTTACTGCCTGTCCTCTGTGGAGCACTGTGTTCTTTTGATAGATTGACCTATTCATGTTTCTTTTCATCTCAAGAGTGATGAACTTAGTTGTGGATCGTCACTGGATTCTAAAGCTTCTCTGGGTGACTGGGATTAAATACATATTTCCTGTATGATATCAGCCAAGGTGTTTTTTTTTCCTCTTATAAAAAAACTGGCGAGCTCCAACTATTTCTCTAACTAGCTTTTATAAATTTTCTTCTATGGTGGCTAAAATTTTTGTCTTTATGTATAATATAGTGGAGTGTATAGTTGATGCAAGATGCTACAGTCGTGCCGATACATATGGATAATACATTAAGTCTCTTGTATCTATGATAGGACTTAGTATGTATAATAGTGACCTAGTACATACACAAGGGACTTAACATACTCGTGTATATACTCATGTCCTAGTGTATACAAAGACTTCATACCTACTACCATTGGCATGACTGCAGTATGCAGCATCAACTGTATATGGTGCTGTCCTATACTAGGACATTCGTGCTCTTCTGAAATCAGTAATACTTTTCTCTGTATACTGTAAACTTCTAAGATGTAGTCCAAACTAGGAGTAGAAAAAAAAAACCTGAATTGATGAAATTACTGAAGTTTTGAAAGTAAGATTATAGTAATATTTAGTGCTCATAGTTGAAATGTAGGTCATTTTCTTAGAAAAAAAAAACCCTTAAAAAAACTCTTTAAGTGGCACCATGGTTACATTAGTATTTTTTCACTGCTATTTTTAATAGCCTTTGTACTTCCTAAGTCACTCGCTGTAACCTTAGCAAACTACTTTGGAAAATGACATTTCCACCTTTTGCGCTCCCCAAATGGATAGCATCACATTTTGACTGACGAATTGTGCATCTCTGGCAAGGGGATTGTGCCCAGTCTGACGATTTAAGTGGCAAGAATGTTCTTTCAAAAAGGGATGGTTTCTATATGATAATCAGTCTATTTCCAAACAATCAGAGAACAATGGTTATGAGTGTAATTACCTGATTCATGAATATTTATGACTAGTCATTTGCTGTTTTGTTCTCTAGGTGATCTAGAATAACATTTACCATGTCCCTCTGGTAAAATAAGCTACTTTGTTAAACAAGAGTAACCGGATAGTTAGGAGAGAAACTCAGGGAAAAAAAAAAAAACTGGTCCCCATTTTCCAAGTTGGCTCTAGTTCCATCTTTAAAATGAATACCATATAAAACTTTTGCTGTTTGATCAACGTAAATCCTAATAAATCCTACATGTTACAGTATCATATGAAGTCAGGCACGTTTTAACCTATTCCTTCCCCTTCTGGTGCGAGGCAGATGGAAAGTGCAATTCACGAGGGTGGCAGTGGTTAGGAACCTGGTGCATCACCCTTCATATCTCTCTAATTCCATCATAGAAGAACATACTGAGTGTACTAGGAAGTGACCCAACATCTCAACAGAAATTAAGTTTTTTTCAATCCTATTTCAAAGTGGAAAGTCAAAATTGCAGAAGTCAGAGGCTAAAACATTAAGCCCATGAATTATAAAGATCATAATCATGTACTACTATCTCAGCTTTAAATCTAAAGACAAAAAGTGTGTAAAGTGTGTGGTAGGCAGACATCTTTCAGATTTTGACAGTGTGTTCACCAATAAGCGTGAAGGCTGTAGGCAGGTGAGATTCTGAATAGAAAAGAAAATATGTAAGACATTCTGACCACTTTCTCTATTTCAAAGAAAGTTTTGTGGGCTCTGAGGAAGATACAAATGGTAGTAGTGAAGTGAACTTCTAGAAGGTTTTGTTTAAGGAAAGTGACAAGGATTTAGAGATGATTAAAGATGATAAGTTTGCTGTTAAGTGCAAAAATGAAGCAAAACGTGGATTCTAAGTAGTCCTTGAGGCTACTCTAACATTTTAAATATATAAAAATGATATTTCAAGGCAGGTCACTGGAAAAAAATGTTCACCAAGCAAACTCTTCATATTCTTTTTCATACTTTAGAAAAATGGGGCAACATTGATCTTGGCAAAATGTCATCTAGCAGTTGCAAGGATTTGATTGTTCTGAATATTTTATGTAGATCAGTAAATCATCACTGCTAGAAAAGTTATGCTGTTTTAGAAATGATAAGTCTAATGAAAAAGAGAAGTGTCTTTTTCTTTTCTTTTCTTTTCTTTTCTTTTCTTTTCTTTTCTTTTCTTTTCTTTTCTTTTTAGAGAAAGGATCTTGCTCTATAGTCCAGGCTAGCCCTCAGCTCATTAGGTAACCCAGACTGGCCTTGAACTCACAACAGTCTTCCTGTCTCAGCCTCCTAAGTGTTGAGATTATAGGTGTGTACTACTATGCCTGGCTTATGTGATTGGGGAATCTAACCCAGGACCTTGCACTTGCTAGGCAAGAACTCTAATCTCTGTGCTATATCTCTAGCTCTGCATTTTCATTTCATCATCAATTTTCTGATAAAAATGTCCAAGCATGGGAAAGCTAATTTTTATTATAAAACATAGTTAATCACAATGTTTTTTACTTTCATTTTTATATCCTTTGCTTTTAAAATAAATTATATATATATATATACATACATACATACATACATACACCCATATATGTGTATATATCTACATAACTGAAAGGTGCAAAAATTACCCTTAAAACAGATATACAATAATTGATTTTATGATCAAAATGGCAAGGCTGCCTTGAGCAAGTATTCTGTTACACAGTGTTTGGCTTATTCTGTGGGGGATTCTTTTGGAGGGGATGAGATTAACGTTTACATGAGTAGACTTTCAGTAAAGCAGATGGTCATCTGGAACGCAGGACAAAGGTGCTGAGGACATGTTATTGCTCAGAGTTTTGAAACTCAGAGATAACTGCAGGAACTACACAGATTTACCAACAACCACCCCCCTCCCCATCCCACCGCCAAAGGACAGGGTGAGTTGGCCTGCAGCCCTGAGAAGTCTCTTCCCAGATTTATTGAAGGAAAAGAAAGTTTAGGGAGGAGAATCATCCATAAACATTTCTAAAAGCAGTCAGGAACTTTACGCAATGGCCGACTAGAATAACATAGTGGACGGGTGGTGATGAAAACATCACAGTACAGGGCGCGTGCTTCTGGATCATATGACTATCACGACAGGAAATCACAAGGCGGAAGTCTCAAGGCAGTTGTATAGCTATCCTTGACATAATCATCTTTCCCATAGTTTAGTTTATGGGTAACTATTACTAAGACTTAGAGGTGAACAGAGAATAGGCAGGCACACTCTTACAGCTAGCACATTTTAATCTGTGCGGCAGAGAGCGTAAATTTTAATTTATGGATTATTGAGAGGGTCTCCACAGCTAGGCATCATCTAGTAAATTGAAGACCTTTACAGAACACCGAGTTTTGCTGAATAAGACAAGATTCTACCAATAGATGGCCTTCAGGAAGGAACAGCATCTTTTCTCCTGGGTTTCCAATCTGCTGGCCCATTCTACAGATTTTGGACTCGCCTACCTCCAGACTATTTGAGCTAATTTCTTTAAACAAGTTTCTATGCCTCTCTCCCACCTAAACATCTTTCCCTACCTGTACATGTACACATATCTTGTTGGTTCTGTTTCCCTGTAGAATATTGATTAACACAAAGCAACATTTTCATATTTCCCTTGTTTAGGTGTTGTCTTTTTTGGAATAATTTTCTAAATTTCAGAGTGACTAATGATAAGGGATTGCAGTTTGTGATTTTAGCATATCATAGTTTTTGTGTGCAAGGTTCTTGCTTTGCTTATTTGAATAACAGTAAATACTAATTTTTAAACAATGTAGGTTTGTAGTTTTTTGGAGGTCTTAGATTTTTTCATCATAGTTAGTGACAGTCAATAATGCCCTTTCTTCTGTGTTGACTTTTGCAGAGGCATATAGTTCCATCTATTTTTATCTTTAAGAGTAGAAGACCCATAGAATCCACAGTCCATACCCGTGCTAAGCGGACACTACATAAGACTTCCTGCAGAGTTTTCTCCAATCAGACATGAAAACAAAAACATGCAATCCCTTTCTGAGATGCTCCTCCACCTTCCCGGTGTAAATCCTCTAGTCTTCGGCGTTTCTTTACTTTGTAACTTGCTGTTGTATATGAACCTCTTAAGCCCCCAGTGGGACATCAGATTAATAAAACTTACTGTTCCCTTTTATCTGAGTGAGACTCACCACAGGGTAACCACTGCCTCTGAAAGGGATTATGATGAAACAGAATATGACAATATGTACCTCAGAAAATTCTCTTTCTGTGTAGCATGTTCCTTTCATCCATTGTTTTCTTTTTTTTTGTTAGCCACATCTTTAATCTTTTAAAAATAATTTTTTTATCCCAAACATCAGATAATTTGGGAAATAAATAAATGTTTAGTTGTTAATATACAGTATATGAAGGCCAGAAAAGAAGCCCTTTTCTTTTTTTGAAACGTGGAAAATAAAGTCTATTCTTTTGGAAGTGTGAGAAACACAATCTTTATTACTTGATTGAGACATCTGTTGGGGAAGTGGATCTACTACATAATGCGATTTTCATGTTGATTTTTTATCTTGATTTAATCTTAGTCTATTAAGTAATACAGAAAGTTCTCAGCTATACGTTGACTTCCTGGGCCTCATTTAGGGGTCTTGGAATCAGAACCTAAAGATACTTCGAGGTCTACTCTGCTTTCTTTCATTCTGTAGTATAATCAAATTTCCCAAAAATCAGATGTTGGCCTCTTTCTTTGGAAACAAATTGACAATAGCAAGCCCTCTGTTGGTAGCATTCATGTGTAAAATATTTGTTATTTTTTAGAGTAACTACCAACGATTCCTAGAAATTTGTGTTTCACAGGTGCTTAATAAGTAAACTCTGCTTCAGATTCGAGTCAAGGTTCTGCTGGAACAGATTACCACACGTGTGTGGTTTATTCACTTTTAAAGGTAACAACTTACAACAACTTATATCTATGACTTGGTGTGTGCGCGCGCGCGCGCGCGCGCGCGCGTGTGTGTGTGTGTGTGTGTGTGTGTGTGTTGTTTGGGGCTTCTAAAGAGAAATTCATGCCAGTTTTTTGGTGAACTACTTGCTGTAAATATCTGAACTCAAGAAACTCCAAGAATATTACTGGTTATTACAGAGTCCCCAGTGTGAGGCACTAGGAATAGGAAGAACTCACAGGAAAGACCTTTATTTGGAACCCACAGGAACAGGTGGCTCCTCCTCTAGGGGTGTTTTGTGGACTTACCGTTGCATAGAGTCTTGGCTATGTTACTTGTTAACTTCACACCTTTGGACAAATTCTGCAACTTCTCTCTGTCTCAACGACTTATCCGTGAAGGTGGCATTATGTGTTCACCTCACACATATGAATAAATTTGTAACTCAGTGTTTAGATGTTACACAACACAGAAGAACTCTTTGCTGGCATTTTTATCAGTACACTAGATGTGGCAAGGATACCACGAGTTGTGCTTTCATCGTGATACTCAGCAAGCACAAAGTTGAACAGTGTTACTAGCTACTATATTTTTCTGCCAGTTAATTGATTAAAGTGAAAAGCACTAAATGAAATGTGTCCTGTTTTTCCTTTTTCTATGGCTGAAAAAAACACTTTGTTTCAGAGTCACTGAAACTTCAGAGCACATCAGTCACTTGCAGTCTACAATGTTGTTTGCTTAACTACTTCCTTAGCTTGATAGTTTTAATCAGTTCTTTCCAAATTATTCTCCCTCGCCCTTGGAGCTGTCTTCCCCTGTCATAGCCTGTTTCCTTCCCAGGTTGGAAGGATGATGAGGAGATGTATCCCTCCTCTCTGCTCTTCACTGACATCTCTCTCTTTCTCTTTTTTGTATCAATCCCTGTCCCCAGAGTTCTGTTATTCTCTAGTGAGGTGGCTTGTATCTTGTTTTCACAGAGTGTATAAAAACATACATAGTTATTTATGGTGTTCCCAGGAAATATCCCTAGCAATCATAAAACCTGTTTATCGTGTGTGCTCAACTATATTCTCCTGTGTACCCAGGTCGTCTGCTGTGAGATCTCTTCACTTGCACCACAGAAAACTCTCTGGTAGGCCGCCAAGTGCCTTCTATAGCTGTCGCCATTTGCGTTCTTGTCTCCGGGTCTTTCCAGTTGGTTGAAGGCATAGAAACTCCTTTAAAGATACTTTTTGTCTTTTGCAAATGAATAAATAAAATATCAATAATTATTTTACAGTCAATTTCTTCATTTTCTTCCCTTTTTCATTTTATTTTCTCTTTTCTTCTCCTTTCTTTTCCTTTTCTTCTCTCTACACTCCAAAGGAAGAATTATTTTTATATCCTTTATTGTAAAAAATTGCTGTTACTTGTTTTCTTTGTTTACTCTTTGGTCAGTATTTATAAACTCCATTCTCCAGACCAAGGGCTGGACAGGTAACAATGTTGGATTATTGCCTAATTGTGTAGGTTTTATTGGGAATACAGCCATGTTCATTCATTTATGTTCATCGATTATGTATGACTGCTTTTGTGCTATGACAGCAGGCTTGAGCCATTATAGAGAGATCTTGTGGCCCGCAAAGCCTAAAATATTTAGTGTCCAGTACTTTGCAGAAATAATTTTTTGGCTGATATTCTAGATTGTTGTGGTCCAATCTTGTCTTTCAAGCTAAGATATTTCAAAATTAATTAATTAATTGAGACTAACTAATAGTCTCTTCATATTATAAGCACTTAATATTGTAGATAGGAATAAAAAATCTTGTTTTTGAGGTAATGGAAATTGAACCTAGGGCTTTGGACATGCTAAGCAAATACTTTTTACTAAAATATCCCTCACCTTTTTGAAAATCTCATTTTTATATAGGGTTTCACCAAGTTGCCCAGTCTGGCCTTGAACTCTTAATTCTCCTGCCTTATCCTTGAGCATACCTCAGATCGTAGGCACAGGTATATTTTGTCCCCTTTCTGTTTTGAGCTATAGTCTTGCTTTGTAGTATAGGCTGATCCTGAACTCACAGTGTAGTCCAGGCTATCCTCAACCTCACGACGATCCTCCTGTTTCAGCTTCCTGAGAGTTGGGATTATAGGTATGAGTTACCACCTGGCTTTAACCCTTCTTTGTGTTAGACATTCAGGCTTCCCTTTGATGCAATTAAATTTGCCATAAATTCAGTGGATATAAGACCATAGGTCATCAAGAATATTTTTAGAAAAGCAACAGCAAAATTTAGAACCTTAAATACTTTGTCACCTTACTTCTTAATTCCTTCATTAATTCAGTTATTAAATAGTCTTTAGCATTTGTTTAGGACTATGTCTAAGGCACTGTGTAGGTTCTAGGACTAGGAGTACTATTAACATATGTAAAATATTTTCCTGGTCTCAAGAATATCAAAGGCTATTATAGTAAGATTTAGAAAATATATATTAAATATGGAATTCATTTGCCACCTTTTTCATCTCTTTATGTTATTTCCAAGTAACTAGACTCTTTATACTTGCTTTAGGCTCAGACACAGGGTAGAAAAACACCAAATGTGGAGTCAAGAATGCTGTTGCTTTCTGTAAAAGTGCAAGTCCTCTGAATAAGTAATATTAGTTCTGGTTTAGGCCAATGTCCCTGACAGACACATTCAAGAATTTGCAATAGAATCCTAGCAAGCTGAATCCAAATGCGCAGTCAGAGGGCCACGCTTCATGATGAAGACAGATTTATCCTTGGTATGCAAAGATGCTTTGACATATAATAGTTAAGCCAATTTGTCATATTTTCAAAATCAAAGATAAAAATCACATAATCGTCTGGATAGATGGAGCAAAACAATGGAGCTAAGGAAACGGTATTGCGTTCTTAATGTTTAGGGCATTATAACTCATGTGAAGTGTGGAATAAAACACGAAGATGATCCTGGAAGGGAGGAGGAGACCTACAGAACCTTTAAATGTAAGGAGAAAACACAAGGTTCAGATGGGAGCCAGGAGGCCTCTGCATCTGCAGGTTCAGGAATCACAGGGACTCGGAAACTTCTGTGACGCTGCTTTGGGAAGGTGTAGAGCCTTCAAGCAGTCTGCTGAGTGGTTCTCTAGGTGGAGAAATTCTAGGCATCAGTTTCTCAAACTCAACGGATTCCTGCCATTTCCCACACACAGGGAAGATGTGCTTAAAGTTTGCTACTTCAAAGGACTGTTAAAAGCTTGAAAACTGAGACTATGAATCAAGACAATTATATAGTGGTGATTAAAGAGCTACTCTACCCCCTGTTTTAGCACTCTGTAAGCTCCTGAGACTGTGGTGGGACCCCAGAGGAATATAAGATATGGATAACTGTGTGGCATTGACTTACTTGCTGTCCTGGATGCTCAGGGGCTAGGAGTCAAGTTTAATTGTGTTAAAGGAGAAGACAGAAATGAGAATCTTTGAAATGACTGGACTTTGGTCTAAGATTGATAGTCAGTGAAAGAAAAAGAAATTTAGTTCCTTAGTTGTTAATGCATCTGAGACATTTTATAAAATGAAGTGAATAAAGATTAAAAAATTATGTATGGAATTTTTTTAGTGGAACAGAGCAAATGAATGACAGGGCTGAAATTTTGAACTCAAGTCTGAGTATTTATTTTGCAAAGCTGTGTTTTCTCACAAAATGTTGTGACCCCTACTGGGCCTGGGTCTGAGTAGGTAGCTACAGAAACGTTCACTGCAGAGAATACTGAGTTGTTGCAAGCACTGATGATAGATCACATGTTAAATCAGGTGACTGTTTATTCCCCTGGGGGTTTTGTTATATTTTCTACCTTTAAATGAATGTAGCATTGAATTTCTTAATATTTTCAATAGTAGAAGGCAGATCGAGGGAGCCTCTGAGGAAGGAAAGCTACCCCTCCACAGGATATCCGGTATTTTCCAGCCAAAATGTCGGGAAGAATGAATTACAGAAAGCAGTGACCTATGATTCTAATGTTGGCTGAACGTTCTGACCTGGAAAAGTGGTTCACAACAGATTCACTAACACATTGATTATGGCTGGGTTTTTGCAGCTGACCTACATTAACAAATGATTTCATGGATTCTGATTTAGTTTTAAGACAGTGGATGTACATACTCAATAATAAACTAATGCTTTTTTAATTGCTTCCGCTTAGCATGTCCCATCAGCAGAACTAATGAATGCACTGTTTGTTTGAAGATAACATTGAAAAAAGCATTTCAGATGCCACGTTGGGCAATCTACTATGCTTAAAAAAAACCAAGTGTTTTCCTAGAAAAAAAATAGTTGCTGAGTCTGTGTACTTCATCATCGAGTACAGCAATTCCTCAGTTACTTTCATGGTTGAGACAGTTAGTTGTCAAGTGGAAAAAATGATTGTAGATTTCTTGAGTACTCATACACTCAATTCCAATCACAAGTGCAAGATTCTTGTGGTATACCGAGTCATAAATTTCTGTTACTGGACATACGTTCAATCTTCCAAGTGTTGGAGGATAGCAGTGCTTTCAAAAAGTGTAGGACGTTGAACGGTTAAAGCTTTAGTCTTTCCTTTAAGGTGACTATTTCAGATTAAAAATACAGTTATTGAAAAATATGTTTCTATATTCACATTCAAACTAGAATTGGATCGCTTGTGTGCCAGGCATTATCTTTGGCAATTTAACAAATATGATCTCTAAATGTTGCAAATAGAGTTATACATATTTAAAATTGAAATATTAACATTCCAAAGAAACAGTGATTTTGCTCCACATTCTGATTTTACAGATGAAACTCAGATCCATAGAATTTAAATTATCTTTAGTTCAGTTTAGATAGTTGGGTGACCAGAACTCAAATTTCCCAATTATCATTATAATGAATTTCCTGTCATGTGACACATTCCACATAAGGACGTTGAAAGTCAATCTGTTAAAGAGGACTTACAGAACAGGGAACACATACTATTTTTGTGTCCATTTCTCTGTTTTGTTAGAAGAAAATAATTCTGCATTATTTTGGGGG
This sequence comes from Ctenodactylus gundi, assembly GCA_004027205.1. Taxonomy (NCBI): domain Eukaryota; kingdom Metazoa; phylum Chordata; class Mammalia; order Rodentia; family Ctenodactylidae; genus Ctenodactylus; species Ctenodactylus gundi. The sequence goes on from PVKB01006582.1 coordinate 50,723, forward strand.
AAAGAATTCAAATTGGATAAGCTAAAAACTTTGTTTTCAAATCATTATTCAGTTTTGCAAGCTTAATTGGTTGAATCATGTTGGCTAAGGGAAGTTAGCCTTTATCAAAATAAAGCCTGCATTGTGACTGCACTTTTTGTAAAGCCTACATTTTAAGACACATGATATAATAGCCTGATATTGGACTTCCATCATTTTTTAAAAATGTGTTAACACATCAGTTTAAGCAACAGAAACAAGAGGATGAACATTTCAGTGCTGGGAAAAAGTGAAGCCATATATTGAATGAAATAGAAGAACTAAATTCTGAGCAGGTTTGGCCAGAATATCCAACTTATTCTGTCACCTCACTAAGTTTTTACTTAATATAAGTAGGCACATGAATATTTTACTAAAATAATTTAAATTTAATATATGAGGAAAAGCAATGTTTTAGAAAGCAGGCAACTTATAAGTAAAATCTCTTTTATAAAACTCCTTTTCCACAGTCCCGGTAGCTCACCAACAAAAGGCCATAGTTTATAATTGAATTTATACAGATTTTCAGCCCTCCAGCTGCTAATGTAGATGTTAGCATGTTGTATTATCTTGGCCCTATCTCAGGGCTGCCATGGATACCATTGGTGAGGCACCAAGCCCAGCCAGGTGTCATGCTAACCTGGACATGTCTGTGCCTATTTTGAAGGGCACCACATTTGCCTTTTGGTTAATACTGGGAATTTCTGTTGATCTACCAATATAATTTATATTTCTTCCTGTTTGGTCTACATAAATTGCTTATGAAAAAATAATTATTTGGAAAACTCAATAGTTACAATATACTTTGATTTGATGAGTTAACAGGTAACCATATATCATTGTATCAGATTCTTACAGGTTTAGAAATATATATTATTGTTATTAAGCTGGATCAAACATGGACAAAAATATTTCTAATGGACTTTGAAACAGTATTAAACATTTGCTATTCTGTTCTAACATTCTACATTAGTGACTATGTTTATAAATGTGGACATTTTGATAAAAATGATTTTGGGATGCCATATATTCAGATTTGTGTAGATAAAGCACTTTCGCAAGGCTCTGAATGGTTTCATGAACCTAAAATTCCAATTTTCCCGGGATAAAAATATATACTTGTATGATCCTTTATTGTTCAGGGTGTGGGTTGGCATTCTACATGTAGGATAAATGCCAACCAGATGGTGTACGGCATTCCAGCAAAAAGCAGCTGGACTGTACTTGCATTATATGGATGGCTCAGCAGCCAGGCAGCAAGCATTTATTTTCTTTCCACTTTGAGAAACGAAGACAAATATATCTGAAATATAGTTCACATGCCTCAAATGAACACCCTGGGCTATCAAATTCATTATATAAATTGTTCCAGAAAATCTTACAGTCATATTTGTGTTTGCTCCTGTTGTGTTTTAGCTAGATTACTTTCACAATAGAGAGCTAAACAAAGCTTTGTGATGCCTAATATTTTTATTAAAAACATTTTCCTAAAAGGATAATTGAGCTCCAAAAGAAAAATTTTCTAACTTCCTTTTGAGATGATTCCCTATAGTGACATATGTAGTTCAGAGTTTAAGTTATTAAACATCACAGAATAGAAGTATAAAAGAGGTAGCAGCAATTGTGCTATTTCAGAACATAGGCTCCTGAGTGATAATGTATATGCTACTCATAAGTCAGTATTTATGTTTGAGTTTCCATTAACATTCAAATTTTGATGAAGGTAAAATTTAAAGGATAGATAACAGTGAAACATTTCTGTGGGTGGCTGAATTCATGAGGTTCAATCAGGTTTTTTTTTTTTTTGACAAAGGAATGACAGAATACTTAGGCCTGTGGTTCTCATACATTGGCATAAAATAGAACAATCCATTATGTGTGCTTAAAAATATAAACAAAGCTGAGATTCTGAAGCAGTGAGTTTGGAATGAAGATAAGGAATTTGACTTAAGTCATTTATTTTTGTCAAGTAAGTGCAAGTAGACTGTTACTGTATGTTACATCTTCACTGATTTCTTTAGGATGCACTGTCTAAATTCCTTTAAGGTCAATTGTCTTAATATTTTTAAGATTAGCTGTTACACTTTGATTGTTTACTTACTTGCTTTAAGTAGATACCGGGACATCAGGATATGGGAAAAGAGACTTGTTTTCTTGATTGAAAGGGTCATGAATTACACTCGGAGAAAAGAAACATGGGTGGCATTGTGAAAAACTGTTGTGGGATTCAAGATCCTGATGCATCTTGGCTGAGCAGACAGAAGACGGACCTTGGAGTTAGCAGGACCTTTCCCCAATTCAACTTTCGATTAGACTCTCACGGTGGTATCTTGAAAGTTACTTCCTTGTGCCCAGCTTCATTTTTATTACCTATATTTGGTAGGGAATCAGTAATTCTACAAAGAGTACATCCTCAAATTTCTGTGGCTGACCACAGTAAAGACACAATGAGGAATGGGCATATTGTGGTTTGGGTCTAGAATGTCCCCCAAAAGCCTCATGTATTAGAATGTTATGGATTGTCTATGGAACCGTGTGCTGTTGGTAGGTTGGGGCCTAGTCTGGAGGGGTGGATTAGAGGCATGTAAATTAGGATTAGTAAATTAAGATTAACAGTGTGTAGTGGCCACAACTTCCACATCTGGATCCAGGAGGGGCTAATCCTGGAAGAATATATAAGCTGCTTCCTGCCTTCCTTGAGGACTAGTCTCAACTAGTCCCAACTTTCCTTAACTTGGCTTCCTGTTTGTGATGTTGTGAGAAGCTGCCTCCACCTCTGCCTCTGCCATGTACTTTTGTTGCTGCCGGGTGCCCCTGAATGGATTTGTGGCCTTCTGAAACTGTGAGCTAAAATAAACCTTTCCTCCCCTAAATTTGTGGGTGTCGGGTATTGAGTCAGAGCAATGAACAAGTAACTAAGACAGGACGACGTTGGTTATTCAGGTATTTAATCTGACAGCATCCGATTGACATGTAGGTGACAGAGAAAGCAAGAGAATGTGGGTTTTTTTTTTTTTTTTGGTTCTTTTTGATTGGGAAGGTCTACAAGTAGGTAACCAGAACATAGCCTTCTGTATCAGCAGTGGGAAGAAGGTCTGGGTGACCCACATTGGATTTTGTTCCCTCCTACGTCACTGTTGATATGACGTGTGTGAGACTGTCCTCACCAGTCAACTGAGCAGGACTGAAGAATCAGGAGCACTGTCCACAGGGGAAAGATGCGCCCAGCTCAGAGCACGTAACTTGGGCAAAGCAGAAGGACATTAAAATGAAAGTGTCTTCTTGGTAATGATGCATTTGATGAGATGCTGAAAGAGAGGCAATAGAAAAATCATGCTACATATACATGCATAAACCTGTACCCCATAATATCTACTTATATACATAAGTGTAATCAGTACTGAAGGAGTATCCGAGGGAGTTGTAGAAATCCATGAGATGGAACATGGTGTGGGTGCACCTGCGAGTAGAGTCACGAGTCCTGGAAGCAGCAATAGCGGTGGAGCAGGAAGACGAAGAGGAGGAGAAAGAAAATCATGGAGAGAAGTTTAGGAAAGAAGTCAAGACAGAGATGGACCCAGTGCTCCAGGGAACGTGTCAAGACGACCAGGAAAGCACTGTTGGTTTTGACAACTAGGAGATTAGCGATCATTGCAAATGGCCTTTTTTCTTATCAGAATGAAGTAGAGGCCTGATTGCAATAGAGATGAGAAATGAATTGCTAGAAGCATGTGGAAAGACCAGCAGCTAGTGTAAACGCTCTTTCAGGAATGGGTGTTGAAAGAAATGCAATGCAGCATTAGCATATACCTGTGGTACAAGAAGATCATTTATTTAAGATGAGAGGATTTCAAATGGCATGAGATTAATGCCATAGATGTAGGGTAACATGTGCACGCACATATTATTTTTTCTTTCAATTAATATGAATCCAAGTTATATCACTTAAATGGCAATGAATACAACGTGTCATTACGAAGCATCCTTCCTTCTGCTCGCAGGGTCAAGTCAAGATCACAAGGTGGAACACAAGGTGTTTTTCTGAGGCTGGGGCCTTCCCGGTGTGTGGCATCTCTACAGGACGACCTGTTCTCCCCTGCAGTCCTACCGCTCCCCTATCTGGAGCCTGCCCATGAACACACAGGAGGCCGCTGGCCCTTTGCTCTTTAAAACCAGCTGACCATGGTCCCGCTTACAGCTTTGGAGATCCCACCTGACGGTGCTACCCTCAAAGGGCACTGCCTTTTTTTTTTTATTCACTTCTGGGTGAACGTAATAATATAAGCATTTCACAACAGGAAGAGACTTCAGCTTCACAGAAATTATTTCTGCTCAGCAGGAACAAGGAAAATATAAGGGAAATAAATAGAAATGAAATAGAGATTACTGATAGAATAAGCAAATGCATGAGCTGTATCATCACGCGTAGGCTCCTTGGAATGAGATGTTGAGAAGAAGAAACAGCAGATGTAGGAAGAGATAGTAGCAGGGCATGGGATCCGCAGTACAAGCAGAGAAGACATTCGTGCAAGGGGAAGACGAGACTTGACTTTGAGGGAAGAGAAAGAGGAGAAGCGCATTAGCGGGAAAACGTGAAGTTTAAGGAGTTTGCGTGAGAATATGGGAATTCACGTGAGTTCATGATCTTGAACACATTTGTTAAAGCAGTGAGCATGGCGAGCGGTGGGCCGAAGATTTGGAAGTGGAAAAGCAAAGCATTGCAGTGCCATGACTGTCAACAGGCTGAATTTTCTAGGGTGATGATTCTACCAGCTGGTGGGTGTTTGACCTCAGGCTCAAGTATATATATATATATATATATATATATATATATATATATATATATATACACATTTTTTTTCTTATACCAAACTATCTTGCCTCTGACAGTATAAGGTGGTTAAAAAATGACTCTTGGTTAATTATAATTACTAGCAGTATTACTGCTTGCTATTTTATGTATCTGAAGATTAAAATCTAAAATTTAGGCATAGTTGGTCAGCTCAGAAATTGTGAAGAAAAAAGTGTCATAAAGAAAAATATATTTCCAGAAATATTTTATTTTTAAAAATTTCTCCATTTTATCGATATATATATATGCAGTACATAATGGTTAGATTGAGCTTGAGTATTTTGTGTACATATATGTTGTGCTGAAATTGCAAATCTTCCCCCTGTCCCTTCCTGACTCCTCCACACCCTCCGCCTCCCCACTAGTTCCCATTATTCCCCTGTTTAGTTCTATGCAATGACTGATCTGGGCCAATGTAGATTTCATGACAATACAATACAAAGAAAGTGATTGTAAAATATTACATTCTGCTATATTTTATTAACATCATTACTTCATAGTTGTTTTTCTCCATTATATTCACTTACATTCTTACACACTTATTTTATAACCTGTTCCACTAATATTGCTTATTCAAATCCTCATGAGAAAAATTACAATCGTTTGAACTCTTTTATTTGGGCTTTTTTATTTTTGTGCATTGGGAAACCTTTTCTTCTGTTGTATAGTCAACCTATATATGAGATAAAGCCTTTCTGCTTTTTATTTCTTCACTATTGCATATTGTATATAATACTGGATTTAATTTTGGCAGGTGTGCACAGGGGCGATGCACACTTTGATCCTTCGGCCCTCCCCACTATCTCCTCTGTCTTTCCTCCCCCACCTCCTGATCGAGTCCCTCTGGTGTGAGGTCATTTCAGCACAGGTTATGGTGGATGAAAACATTGAGGTGAAATGCCCAGGGATACACAGTTGGAACTAAGCATTAGAATGAGGAAGGCATTTTTTTCCAGAAATAAATCCATTATTTTTATTTTAAGATTAAAGCAAGGACTACAATCAGATAAAATGTCCATAGTTTTACCTTGTTCCATTTCAGAATACATTTCCATCATTTCACAATCATAGTTAATGCCTCTATCAAGAATAGGTTGCCATTGAACAATAAAAGTATATTTGATTAAGGAAAACAAACAAAATAAGCATCCTAGTGAATGAGAAATAAAATAGCAAAACAACAATCTTCACGACCTTATTATAGGATGATAATAATTTCACCAAATGACTCAGGTAAACTGTGTATAATTTTCTCTTTTTGATATTCTTTACACATCCTAGGCTACAAGTATTTAGAAGAAAGATTTAGAGATCTAACCTTATCATTATTAATGACACATAAAAAGTATGTAAAAAAAAACTCAATGAATTTAAATGGATTGCAACTTGAGAAAGCCGATGCATGCTTTACGAGATAGAAATAACAATATCACTAAGTAGCTGGGAATTTCTCTTGTTTATTTTTTCTTTGTGTGTGTGTGTGTGTGTGTGTGTGTGTGTGTGTGTGTGTGTGTGTGTGTGTGTGATAATAGAAATGTAAAAGCCCGAAGGATATAGATTTTATTATTTTTATCAAATAACTCCAAGACATTTTTCTGCCTTCTTTCCTTTCCTTTCCTTTTCTGCCTTTGATCTTTTGAAGAGTTTGTAAAAGCTACCTAAATCCGCTCAGCTCTACACTAATTGGTGCCCTTGTCAGTGCCTTAGTAGTGAGACCAGAGGTCAAGTGTCTGTGGAGACGGACAATCTGTCCATCCTACACTGAGTACTGCTTTTGGCCAAGCCTGAATTTTATCGACAGGATGAAGTTGTCAAGACAATCATAGTTTTCTAAACCCTGTCAACAAAGCCCCAACTGCTACAGGTCTACTATGATCCAAATTCTGGGAATGGAAAGACTGGAAGAACGGGTGCTAAGAAAAATTCCCAAGAATTATTCTGATTCCAGTAAAAAAAGAAAATAATTCCCCTCCCCCATTTTATTGACATGTAAAAGTGCAAAATTAAAAGTTGTCGCGAGCACTCCGTAAGAGGAGACAGACGGGACAGGGGCAGATGGATTTACCTTGGAGATGTTCTTTTATTCACATAACAATCAGTCAATCTAATTCTCAAATCAAACCATAATAAACCGATCAATTGATTAATTAAGCAGGAAAGCAAGCGTTGTTCTGCCTCTTAAAACTGTTCCCGTCCTGGGTCCCTTATGC